>JAEAOA010000514.1:125000-195000 GCA_016746295.1 Potamilus streckersoni | reverse complement strand
TTCATATTTCTTAAATAATCCAAAATATATCGGAACAGAACACCATCCCGGTCAAGAAAAACTTTGCCCTTGGAGTCTTTGTGTATTTTTACATGTCCCATTCCCTTAAACATTTGCCCCAAAAGCGACTCTGGTTCTTTCGTTAAGGTTGACAATGCTGTCGTGTAAAAAACTCCACCAACGTTAAGTTCCACGATCTCAGGAAATTCGGCAGTGCATGTATTCTCAGACATTTTATTGATATTGGTGTCATTAACTAGCGACATTAAATGTGACAGTAGTGAGTTAATCCAGTTAAATTAATGTTTAATGCTGTATATTATTGTCGATCTTGATTTATTTCCGACTCATAACAGTGATTGTTTCTATTTGTCCAGACAATGTTTGAAATTAAGACTAGATTGTTTCGTTCATTCGAAGTTTTTCTAATTTAAATATGCCGGACACTTTTGTGTTTCGAGTTCTCTCTTGATTATGACCTTTAAAGTTTAATAAGTCTGTATTGTAAATGAAACAGCTATGGTTTACTGACCTTAAATTCTCCGATCTTGCTAGTTGAAATCTAACCGGCTGGTGTAGTTACTATTATAGCGTAGCACTAAGGAGTATAAAGATACTAACAATCCCATTCAGCATAGATATAAAAATCGGTTGTAAAACAGATATATCCATATAAAGTGCCACATCTCGTCAATAAATCCCTGCACATCAAAAGGAAATCGACTTGTATACAGCTCTCCGATATATGAGTGTTGCTTCCTAGCGCTGATCTTTTCTTCCGCAAGCAAGTAAACCCCGCGAGAGTTTGGGCCTTACTGTTTCACTAGCAGCTCGACTGTTGATATTGACGGAACCTTCACCGCTATGATTATGCGAGTTCCGTAGCCTAGGCTACGGTAGAGGCTGGATGCATTCATATTCAATAAAATGTTGCTGCCGGTATACTAAAGCAAACAAGTTCTGTCGTCTTTCGCATATGAGATGATAGTGAATAGTGATTTAAATATATTCAAAAGTTAGAATCTGATACGCAAATGAATAGTCAGACAGACAAAATATAGTTATTGCAAATTGATCAAAGATCACTGAGTCTGATTTTTACATTATGTGACAAATTTTCCTTTCTTTCTCAAACAAAAGGTACTCAAAATGTTCTGCTTGTGTATAATCCAGATAAGAAAGCCTTAACACATGCCTTAACACATTTTTATTTAGTGAAGTTATATATATATATATATATATATATATATATATATATATATATATATATATATATATATATATATATATATATATATATATATATATATATATATATATATATATATATATATATCCAGATATCTATCTATCTATCTAGATATCTATCTAGGAAAGAAAATATTTGTTAGATTTTACAAAACTTGTTGGTTTTCGCTCTTTTATGTCAATTAATTTAAGACCACAGAGTCGTGAGAATAATAATAATAATAATAATAATAATAATAATAATAATAATAATAATAATAATAATAATAATAATAAAATATCTTGTTATTCAAAATAAAATAGTGATAACCAAGATAGACTTAAGAGATAAATTAAAATAAATTTTTTTGAATAAACAATATATAGTATTTTGTTAGCTTTTGTTTTTAATGTCGCATCAACACATAAAGGCTAGATAGAACAGAGTATGCAATTAGAGTGATGTGCTTGATTGCCGAGCAATACTGGACCAGTCTATCCAAGCTGATCTGGGCAAGATTCAAAATAGCAACCTTTGGCTTGCGAGTTTGGCAAACTAACCATTGATCCATCTCGGTTTCAATAGAAACTGAAATAAATGATTAAGAACATCAACTGACCTTTAGGATTGCACTAACCTTTCATCCTAATCAATTAATCTAACATATTTATCTGCGCTAATGTCGCCTGGTACTGGATAAGAACAGGGAAATAAAATGCGTTATATACTAGCTAACACTCATAATTTAATTAAAACGTAAACTTTGAAGAGTATTTAGGATTCAGGTACTTATTAGTATAACTTCTCAGTGACGTAAGATGTTTTTTTATGTAAGTGATATATGCCATTTGGGTGGGACAGGCAAGTCAATTGTGCTTGAGCGTTAAATTTTGCGTGATCTAGTAACGTGAATAATCAATCAATAATCAAAGGTGTGTTGGTGTCGTAGAGTGTGTTATTCGTTAATCTAAATAGTACGATGTTTTACTGTACCTCTTATTGGTGGCAGTAAACTATGGTACTATTAGTATTACTGGAGGTGGCAAATATAAACTCAATACTTAACTGTATTTAAAGAAAAGTAAAACAAATCAAAAGTTCATGTTTTAATATAATGCTAAAATGATAACGCGATGCATCTAGTAAGACGTCATTGGAAGGAACACACACACATACACACACACAAACACACACACAAACAAACACACACAAACACAAACACATATATACATATTTGTGTGTATTTATGTGTGTGTGTGTGTGTGTGTGTGTGTGTGTGGTCAATAGCTTATACAGTACAATAACTTTTCATCTTACTTTATGGTGTGCTATTGAACTAAAATACGCTTGGTTAATATTATTTAAAAATATTCAACAAACATCAATACTATGTGCAATCTACAGTAACCGTTGTATCTTCCTTGCTCCTTCAACAGTATGAAAATCTATTCTCACTGAGATATGCAAAAGAAATAAAGGTTATATAACAAAATTTGCTTCTTGTTAGTTATGAAGCAAGGATAACCTGACTGACTCTGTATCGATAAAAACAGATCAATCCCAATTTTATTTTTATTCTTTGTGGAGTCAATAATAATTTGATATGGATTTTCCAGAGCTTAAATTGATGTAAAATCGTGTCCATACCTTCTCGTGTTTATTTCTATATGGAAATTAAACTTTCAGAGAAACCATTACTGTCAAGACATTTAAATATAAACGGATAAGATAATAGGCATCTAGCGTTGGTGTAAAGTTATTAGATCAAAATTTAAAGTAAAAGACGAGATGTCATGAGAAAATTCAAGTCAGGGGTAATTCTGATTGTTACTGAAATTGTACTCTCATCAGCTGATGACTTAATTAAACCGTACTTTCTCAGCGAATGAAAATCACGAATTGTGTGTCCTGGATTATTTTTTTTCTTTTTTATTAGAAAGATGGGACAAAAATCGGCATATCTGATCCTGCGTTATTTCATGATAAATTATTGAAATTCATACAAGGCGATGATTTCATCAGTTCTATTATGAAACGAATTCTGTCATGGATATTATTGGTCAGCTAGCGTGAATCTTGTCAATTTGGTTACTTTCTGTCTTTGGATGTGTGGAGTAAAGTACTATCAAAACTTATATAGTTCCAATTAGCTATTTTAAACTTATTAAGTCATTTGACCTCTATATTAAATCAAGCTCAAACTCTTGTAAGGACTCTGTAGCCAAAGAGGTTTAATGCGTTCGCCTTAATTGCGTGGGTTGCGGGTTTGAACCCCGGTCTAGTCATACGGAAGACATAAAATAGGTACTATATCTGCCTCGCTGGGCACGCAGCATTAAGAGGCTAGTGTTAGGAAAGTCGGTCTGGGGTCAAAATAAGGTGACTGGGTGGGACATTATGCTACATGTTTGCGACATGATTCCCCAGTGCTAGACATCAATATAAACAATTAAACTGCAGACATCATTGCAATATGACTAACAAATTGTTAAAGGTACGTTAACATTCTAAATCACATACACATACAGACACACACACACAAGTATTTTTAATTAGCTATATGAATCAAAAATTTTATATCGATCATGGAAGGTAAGGTAGCTGTACAAATCACACAAATATGATACTGATTAATGACGGTGAAGTAGCTGTATGAAGACATTAATATAATATCGATTTTGGAAGGTAAGGTAGCTGTATAAATTCTAATAATAGCATGCCAATCAGGGAAGGTAGCTGTATGAATCACAATAATAACTTACCAATCAGGGAAGGTACCTGTATGAATCACAATAATAACATACCAATCAGGGAAGGTTGGGTAGTTGTATGAATCGCAACAATAACGTACCAATCAGGGAAGTTAGGGCAGCTGTATGAATCACAATAATAACGTACCAATCAGGGAAGGTAGGGTAGCTGTATAAATCGCAATAATAACATACCAATCAGGGAAGGTAGCTGTATGAATCACTACAATAACATACCAATCAGGGAATGTAGCTGTATGAATCACAATAATAACATACAAATCATGGAAAGTAGCTGTATAAATCGCAATAATAACATACCAATCAGGAAAGGTAAGGTAGCTGTATGAATCACAATAATAACATACCAATCAGGGAAGGTAAGGTAGCTGTATGAATCGGAACAATAACGTACCAATCAGGGAAGTTGGGGTAGCTGTATGAATCACAATAATAACATACCAATCAGGGAAGGTAGCTGTATGAATCACAATAATAACATACCAATCAGGGAAGGTAGCTGTATGAATCACAACAATAACATACCAATCAGGGAAGGTAAGGTAGCTGTATGAATCGGAACAATAACGTACCAATCCGGGAAGTTGGGGTAACTGTATGAATCACAATAATAACATACCAATCAGGGAAGGTAGCTGTATGAATCACAATAATAACATACCAATCAGGGAAGGTAGCTGTATGAATCACAACAATAACATACCAATCAGGGAAGGTAAGGTAGCTGTATGAATCGGAACAATAACGTACCAATCAGGGAAGTTGGGGTAGCTGTATGAATCGCAATAATAACATACCAATCAGGGAAGGTAGTTGTATGAATCACAATAATAACATACCAATCAGGGAATGTAGCTGTATGAATCACACTAATAACATACCAATCAGGGAAGGTAAGGTAGCTGTATGAATCACAATAATAACATACCAATCAGGGAATGTAGCTGTATGAATCACAATAATAACATACCAATCAGGGAAGGTAAGGTAGCTGTATGAATCACAATAATAACATACCAATCAGGGAATGTAGCTGTATGAATCACACTAATAACATACCAATCAGGGAAGGTAAGGTAGCTGTATGAATCGCGATAATAACGTACCAATCAGGAAAGGTAGGGTAGCTGTATGAATCGCAATAATAACATACCAATCGGAGAAGGTAGCTGTATGAATCACAATAATAACATACCAATCAGGGAATGTAGCTGTATGAATCACAATAATAACATACCAATCAGGGAAGGTAGCTGTATGAATCACACTAATAACATACCAATCAGGGAAGGTAAGGTAGCTGTATGAATCACAATAATAACATACCAATCAGGGAAGGTAGGGTAGCTGTATGAATCACAATAATAACATACCAATCAGGGAAGGTAGCTGTATGAATCACAACAATAACATACCAATCAGGGAAGGTAAGGTAGCTGTATGAATCACACTAATAACATACCAATCAGGGAAGGTAAGGTAGCTGTATGAATCGCGATAATAACATACCAATCAGGGAATGTAGCTGTATGAATCACAATAATAACATACCAATCAGGGAAGGTAAGGTAGCTGTATGAATCGCGATAATAACGTACCAATCAGGGAAGGTAAGGTAGCTGTATGAATCACAATAATAACATACCAATCAGGGAATGTAGCGGTTTGAATCACAATAATAACATACCAATCAGGAAAGGTAAAGCATATTAATATCCTACCGATCATGGAAAGTAAGGTAGCTGTATGAATAACAATAACATTCCGATTATGAAAGGTCAGGTCAGATAGCTGCATGAAGCACAGCAATATCATAGCAATGATGGAAGGTCGGGTAGCTGTATGAAGCACAGCAATATCATAGCGATTATGGAAGGTCGGGTAGCTGTATGAAGCACAGCAATATCATAGCGATTATGGAAGGTCGGGTAGCTGTATGAAGCACAGCAATATCATAGCGATTATGGAAGGTCGGGTAGCTGTATGAAGCACAGCAATATCATAGCGATTATGGAAGGTCGGGTAGCTGTATGAAGCACAGCAATATCATAGCGATTATGGAAGGTCGGGTAGCTGTATGAAGCACAGCAATATCATAGCGATGATGGAAGGTCGGGTAGCTGTATGAAGCACAGCAATATCATAGCGATGATGGAAGGTCGGGTAGCTGTATGAAGCACAGCAATATCATAGCGATGATGGAAGGTCGGGTAGCTGTATGAAGCACAGCAATATCATAGCGATGATGGAAGGTCGGGTAGCTGTATGAAGCACAGCAATATCATAGCGATGATGGAAGGTCGGGTAGCTGTATGAAGCACAGCAATATCATAGCGATCATGGAAGGTCGGGTAGCTGCATGAAGCACAGCAATATCATAGCGATTATGGAAGGTCGGGTAGCTGTATGAAGCACAGCAATATCATAGCGATTATGGAAGGTCGGGTAGCTGTATGAAGCACAGCAATATCATAGCCATGATGGAAGGTCGGGTAGCTGCATGAAGCACAGCAATATCATAGCGATTATGGAAGGTCGGGTAGCTGCATGAAAGAAAACAATATCATACCTAATAATATCATACCTCTTATGGAAGAGAGTTTATGTGTAGCATCTGCAGATAACCACATAATATTTGACAATAGTTTAACATCTATGCATAATGAAGTAACGTCTAATGCGCAGCATGAAATTCATACTAAACTTTAGCACATTTCATTTTAATGATGTTACTACAATTACATGTGGAATTTTGAATTTTTTAAAAAATAGTATGTTGTATAGCTTAAAAATTTTCCAGCTTTCTAATCTTAAGATTTATTGTTGTTTGTATTGGACAGTTGCATAGTTTGAAAACCACATCCAGTCAACATTCACATGACCTCAAGACATCTCACTTTTTTAGTCTATACGAAAGCGTGAAGTAATTGTATTTTACTACTAAACTTGAGTATGCAGACTAGCACATAGGCAAAGAGGTACTAATTTCGAGCCAATATATCAACAAGTATGCATTTGTTACAAATACTGAGTTTTATAGTACTAAATACCAAGACAACGAATAATTTTGGGAACCAAGAACGAGCGAAAACTCGAAGTGAGAAAGAAGTCTATAACTCCATGATTCAAAAGACTTCATCCCTTTTCAATCTATAGTAAATGCGACTGACAGTTTCTTAGCTGTAACTTAAACTAAACATCAGATATTATAAGTCAAAATCAGACACTGAACCAATAAATTAGTTTCAGAGAAGCTCTGCTTTTAGCCAGCAATCGATTACTGTACGCCCCGTCGTATCAGCAGAATGATTGTGCGAAATCTTTTAGCTCAACAATACAAACCCTAGCATTTACCATGTTAGAGCAAAAACATTTTATTTTTCTTACATCTTGATCAAACTTTGTTTTAATATTAAATATTTTGGTAAAAATTCAGCAAACAACACAATAGCTGTACTTTTAAAATTTGAAATATGTGCTTGTGCATATGGTTCCACTGATTTTAAGCACTATGTCCATAGTTTAAAAAGGAGGTGTTCTTTGATGTGGAGAAAATACATTCTTAATATATAATATATTCTGAATTATGCTAAGGGGAGATAATGTTGGAAATATGAGACATTATCTGTAATAATTGAAAAATCCAAAATGTGTTTCCCAAAAAAGCAGATTTTCATCAAACGTTTCACGGCTGATGGTGAAAAATAGAAATTATGTCAATACGAGGAACAATAAAAGAATAACTTGAAATATCAAAGAGGAATACAGTTGTTTGTTTTTTTTATTTGCCATATTGTCTCATAAGATGATATGATTGGAGTGCTTCTGGCTGTATTAGCATCTTAACATCAGCGATTGCTCTTTAAATTCGGCGACTTAACCCGAAATTAGTTGATCCTTGTTTCTGTCTAGCCGGACATTGATTATCTTGACATTTCTTATCGACCTTTAAGGATTTAGTTAGTGGCAGCTGCGAATTGTAAGAAACTGATTTATACTTTTAAATATCTATCACCATTCTGGACCAAAAGAAGTAATTTTTGGAAGTACTGATGTTTTGATGGATTTTGCTCAAACTGGCATCAAAGGTAAATTTGACATTTCATTTTTGTTAAAGTGTGCCATAGATATTGTTTGTATAAACGACAAATTTCTTGTTGGAGGTGGCGGGTTAGAACCCATGGCCAAGCCCTTCCAAACATTTATAATATGGTACTGGCAGCTGTCTTGCTTAGCGCTGAGCGTTAAGAGGGTAATGTTAAAACTTCTCGGCCTGGTGTCAGGATAATGTGATATACGCCTTTCATATCAGGTATAATACAACATTACTCGAGTCATGAAACAGCAATATTGATCGCAGAAAGGGACGTAACAGTATTTTATCTTAATTAAAAAAAAAATTCAATCTACCTCCATCAGATATGTCATGACTATAACTTATGTCTGTTCAAATGGTTTAGTCTCTGTTTTATTAATTAAATGAAAACGATCCAATCGGCGATGAATATAAAGAGTTTACAACCATGCGACTGTTCCTAAATAAGGCATTGGTGTTTTATTGTTTAATGTCCGTATTTGTATCACAAATTGTTTCGATTCTGAATTTATTATTTCATGTACGATATATCATTACAGGATCAATCATACAATGTTGCGTGATGATGGACAGTATAATTTTGCAATCTGTATAGTTTGTAATTTTAAACAAAAAATGAAACTTGAAAATAAAATGACGGGAATCTGTCTTCACAAAGGGGATTGAAGACTTGTATGAATATATACGCTTGCATTTGTTTATTTTCTTGCTGGAGGTAACCATGTATGTGGCCTGTGTCGTGAAACTCTAATGATACAGAAACAAAAATATAGCTAAAACAATACACCCCAATTCTCCACATAAATTTTACCCTATTCCGTAGCAAATAAACACTTTTGTTTTCATTTCTCAATTTTTATTAGTTTTCACCACTGATAACATATTGATTGCAGCAACTTTTGCACCAGGTGAAACTAGAAAAGATATAGACAAAACAAACAAATTAAACATAGAAAATGTTTTGTTTGTATAACCTCTACATGGCTGTTTCTACATGAATTAAACATAAAGATGTATTGTTTCAAATAGTCTATATAGACTGGTTGCGGATACTAAGAAATATTTGTCTTTAACTAGAAATCGGTGAGCCATTGCGACATATATTATTTTTTGTACATTTATGTAACGTAAATTATATCCCGCATTTTTGATTCTATTTCGGATATTTTATTATTATAGTAGTAACTAAAGAATACTAATAAGATTTAAAAATAAGACACTAACAAGATTTAGAAAAGTTTGAAAAGAAAATGTGTCAGCTGCAAAGGATAATTCTACTAGTGCATATCTATCTTTTTCTAGTCTTCTTTGTTTAGACCGCTTGGTTTCAATGTTCTAAGGCGGCGTATCAAGTAAGATTTTGTTTTTCCTTCCTGGTTTCGGAACTCCAGTTGGGGTTGTTAGCAATTGCGATAAGTGTTATATCACTGAATGTGTGACAAGAAGAGGAGAAATGTTCTGCGACCGGGCTTCTGGACAGCTTCTTTGTTATCTAATCAGATGTATGAAGGTTTATCTTTTTGTGTAACTTTTTAGTTTTTATGACATAGTGAAGGTTACAGATCTTACATGTGATGAGGTAATTTGCATTCAGTTTTGCACGCAAATTGAAACCAAGTGGTCTAAACCAAGAAGACTAGAAAAAGAAAGATATGCACTAGTTGAATCATCCTTTGCAGCTGACACATTGTTTTCAAACTTTTCTAAATCTTCTTAGTATCCTTTAATTACTAGAATAAGAATAAAATATTCGGAATAGAATCAAATATCCTGTATATAATTTGCGTTACATAAATGTATAAAAGATAATAGATGTCATAAAATTACATTTTGCAGGTAACACACTCGGGGATGTGAGGAGTTTATACACTCGATCAATAAACAGCTGTCTGTAGTAAATTTTAACTTCATTCAAAGGGCAAATATACGTATTTGCATGCTATATAAATAAAATATATGTACAGTATGTACGCTGTATCAATGATATATCACTCGTTATGTAAATGTTTCATTAAAAAGAAACTCGGCAAGCCTAGTTTTCTTTTATGAAAATGTATACATCTCGTGGTATATCACTGATTCAGTGCAAATTGCGCGCGCGCGTGTGTGTATGATTGTGTCACATAATGCTTTTATCTCTGCATGGTCTACTGATATGTCTGTCAAATTTAATTTCCAATCCACTTGTTAGGATACAGAGTGTCTTTATATTATCCTTTAATCAAGGAAACCTAAATAAAAAGGACACAAAGGGAATTCATTGAAAGCAACTAGATAGAAAAATGTGTGCCCACCTCATATCTATTTCCACCATGCTGATTGAAACTCGTTAGTCATCTACCCTACTGAAACCTTTTCCCCCAGATCAGATGCATGCAGATTAATCATTACTTCTGATAAAATAATTTTGAATAACCATATATATATATATATATATATATATATATATATATATATATATATATATATATATATATATATATATATATATATAAAGGAGTTCAATAGGTATGTACATAAAGTCCATTTTTATATTTAATAAATATTTAAGATATTTCCTATTTGTAAGAGATAGTAATCTTTGATTTAGTGGATGATACTAGCTTGCTAAATGCTGCTGGTACTAATTTAACTTTTAACTAAAAGCACAATAAAAGGTGGAATATAACTTACTGAAAGCTCACACATGACTAGATGAAGACAAACAAGGAGAAGTTTCAAGACGTAGGTATTAGTTCCAGGATATTTAATGAAGATCTAGCGTTCGATGCACAAGGAATTACCATAATGTGTAAAACATAAGTTAATATTCTATATTCATTGAAATAATAATGGATATTCAATGCAAATTAAATGATTACGTATTAGAATTAGGAGAGAATGCATCAAAGTAGCTAAATGTTCCATAAAAGATTTAAAAATATCAAAATAGAGCAGGATATATAATATTCACTACTTATTCATCATGTTTAATTTAACTATTGTCATTTAGTTAAGCTCTTTTTGTAAAGAGATTATTTATCAAAATATAGATAAACTGAAGGAGAGCCGCTGAATTCATAAATACCTCTATTCATGTTCGTATAAAGATCTGCAATCAAGATCAATTTTACTGTTCAATAATAAAAAAGACTATTACCAATTTCACCAGAGGTTTCAGCGGTCATAAAGAAACATTATACAATGTATTTCCGTTATCTTGTACATATTAATTTAAATTAATACTACTTTAGCTATGAAGTGTGCCAAGTATTAGACCATCAAGCTATATAACCTAATTTATTAATGCTGCTGCAAATCTATGAAATTCAGTTCCTAACTGTTTCAAGAAAGAGATGTATGTAAGTTAGTTTCACGTATTAATAAGCAAAGATAATGTTTCAAATTAATTCTGTTCATGCTCTCTTTATTTATAGTGTACTTCATGATTCATGGAAATTTGATTATGTTCCATATGACCCAGATTATATTTTCTTAGTTCCAGTGAAATTCTGGCATACAGCACAGTATGCAGCTATGTTAATTAACTACGTTAAATGAATTCTAAACGTTTTCTGCATCAGTCAGAAATACCTTATAGTTTCTTCTTTCTAATGTGACAAAAAAGATATGTCTGAATTTTACTTGACTTTAATTGTCTTGACTTGATAATACGGATGGAAGCGCAAGTACATCTTTTATGGTTGGATAAGAAAACAAAAATAGATATAAAAGAACAAGCTGATAACACGTTCTAAACACTTCGTAATATCAAATGTCACATTCTGACACACACGTCAATGCATAAACAAAATTAGGGAACGTAATTTCAGAGTAATTTCAGAGCAAAGATAGCGTAAGAAATCCCACACTCCGCCATGTCATTAGTTTTGAGCTCAACATTTCCAGAGGGATATATTATTCTAAGTGCATATAAATTGAAATATCGCTGTTTTATCTATTAGTAGTCTCGCTACTAATATGAGAAAGGCGAAAAGGCATACGTTTTAAGCAATGTAACAAATTCTGAAGCGAGTTGGTAAGAATTGAAATATGAAGCATCACATAGATATGACGCCACAACAACAATACTGCTATGAAACATTTTTTGGGAAATGTATATTGCAAACACCTTAGTAGACGTCAGTTGAATTTTGTCAACAATAAATCAGCGGCCCACGTTGATCTGCTATTCGAAGACTATGCCAATCAGTTGGGTCTTAAATGAGAAATAAAAGAAACGATTATATCCCTGATAGAGGTTTGTGAACAAATCATAACACAGGAGTAAGTCTAAAAGAAAATAAAAAGTAAATAATAGATTATAATCGTTGATTTAAAAAATTAAAACTTTTCATGCTTATGCGTGTAAAAGCTGCGTTTTACTATCACAATCGTAAACAACACAATAATTGTATAGCCCCGTCTTATCCAACGATTTATGAGCAAACAAAGTGAAACACGTTTTTATTTACATTATTTGTAAGTATGTAAAATTGTCGACACCCATGGAACTGTTCTACTTTGAGCAAAGATAACGATACCAAAATTGACCTATGGATCTTTTTGTCTCTCGGAGTATTTGTCACGTAGATACATTGCTAAGGAATACGTTTGCTATGCATTTCAATAAATGATGCATGTCGTGAAGTGTTTCAAGTGTCCGCCATCTATTGATGTTGACTTTTATTCCCTGCGATTTATTTATTAAGACAAAAGGGTAAAAGGTGGACAAACCAATGAGAATTATATATGGTGGGAGCGAGTAACCGTGAACAAGTGGTGAATGTGTAAATAAAATACGTTTGATCCTTAAAATTGACCTTTGTGATTAGCCATTCATCCTATTTGAATATGCTTCCACAGGTGAGTGGTACAAAAAGCAAAATACATGAGAGAGAGAGAGAGAGAGAGAGAGAGAGAGAGAGAGAGAGAGAGAGAGAGAGAGAGAGAGAGATGGTTGAACTCTAGTGAAGGAACGTAATTAACATGACATTATGGACTGCACAAACGTTGTATTACTGTTGCTGTTTGTTTGCTGTTCTTTTATCTTATGGCAATCTAATTCAGCTGTTTTCCCTTAAAAGTTTCCTTTTCTCTGAGTGTAATAAATTTACCAAAATTCAGGTGTGTTTATAACCTTAGGCTACGAATTTCGTGCATAATTTGGACATAAAACTAGTCACAGAAGTCACTTGACTGATGGTTTGGATGGATGTATAAATTCTACTTGTGTCTATTGGAATTTGTTTATGCGCTTTTACCCTGCAGGTTTGCTTCAGATTTCATCTCTGAACATATGCAAATGCTTTATAAATTGGACGGTCAGAGTCATTTCGACAGCTTTCCCCATTGTGTAAAGAAAATACATGTTAGGGAATTAGCATTATTTAAGTAATGTTTGGTAGCATGAAGATTGCTAAATTGTTAACACAGCCTCAAGTTATTTACATGCACCGTGGCATGACGATTAAATTATCTTTGATGTTAGAGAGTATTCGTAAGTTGCGAATTTTCTATGGTGATTAATTATGGTCAAATACAAAATTATGACAAAATGCTTAATACAAAGAAAGCAAGACTGAAAACGACTAAAAACTGACTGCATAAGATTCGTGTAATAGATGTGATACACAGAGATTTATACTTGCTAGCCTTCATAACCCCAATCTAATCATTCAGAAAGATATGGATAACCTACAGTGGAAGTAATTTGTAAGTCAGCCATAAATTTTAGTATGGCGGGATTTTTAGAATGAAGTGACACAATATTAATTTAGCATTAATCCTGAATCAATAGCTCTTAATCGATTTTTATTGAATTGAATTGATTCGAAATATTGTACCAAAGTTGTAATTATCTGTCTATTTTGTTTATTAACAATTAATATACATTGACTTGACTTATTGTTATTATTATCTTCTAAGTGTGTAAATTAGTAATTATAACTACCTCAATACAGTAATCTTTATATTTGGCGAATGTCTGTATCTATAGACGCAATTACTGTTGACAGCTCAGTGTCGAACTTCGTATTTTGCTATTTTAAAGACTCTTAAGAAAATAGTCACGTGACGTAACTGTGACCAATCACCTTGTCTTCGGGACCCCGAATAATTCGGATTGTGCCCCAACCTCCCTACAACTAGTTGCACAGACTAAGTAATAATATATAATTTAATTAGCATAACTTGTCTGTTTTCACTGTCAATAGCAAATATATAAACATTTTGTGTTAGATCTTATCCATCAAGCATTAAAGCCATTTAAGACGTAATCAAGACTGCAAAACGTGAGTGAAGAGTAAATAAATACTATTCAATGCTGACAATATTTAAAATACATAAATTAGCATAAAGCATAATGAAGAATACAGTATCAAAATGTCAAAGCCTTTTTATACTTGTATTAAAGAGAGCGTAATAATGAACCAGTGAAATTTTATTTGAAAATTTACAAATTTAGTGCTTGTAACCGGTCATATGATCTAACGTAATCCATCACAGCTGCATTCACATTTTTGTAGTGTCAGCAGACACAGTCAAAGAGCTGAGTGTTATATAAAATTTAAAAAATTAAATTTAAGCCTAAATTAAAATAAAATAGCTTAATAGTTACTTTGATTGAGGACTTGTTAAATGTGTTGCTTGAATTAAATTTACTCAGACTTAAAATTTACCCTATTAAATTATAAGGCCAATTTTAAAATTTATCATCCAGTTAAATCTGCTTTTTGACATTAAGATGTATGCCATCTCAATATATAGCATAAGATGTTAAACTTTATTTTCACTTTTAAGTATTTTGAAGAAGCAACAATTATTACGGAAGCATCCCAATTCATAAGTTTTAAAATGTTTTGTGCTACAGCAAAATGACTGTCAAGTAATGTTCATAATGCACGAAAAATTCCCTTCTTTAATTTCGATATTGTCAAGGCAGATATTGCCTTGCATATGCGTATGATGTGTCGGGATACTTTTTTAAAGAGTTATAAAGGAAATAATAATATGATGAAAACATAGGCTGGGTCTTGTATTAATCGCCGGTTTTATGTCGTTTACTCACTTCATTTAGCACACATTGCTTTAATCTAATAGTAGACAAAAAAAGTTTTATATCCTTATTGTTTAAAGGTAAAGCACTGGATATTAGTTGTTGACTCACGCAATAACAAATTTCAAGACTGTAAATGTAGGTACGTGTTGTACTTGCGGTCATCCAAGTTGTAAATTAAGGAAAGACTTACTTTCTCTTTTATTGTTTCCTTTTCAAACAAATCAAAGTATCAAGTGACATGTTGGCAGACTAATTAGACACTCTTCAAGGAAATCACTCTCATTTAAAATGATCAGAAATCTCAAGAATTATATTAAGTGTTCGACTTATCAACCCTTGCCATCGAATATAAACTTTGATGAATTCCCTGTTGAATTGTTGCACTTAATCACAAACTGACAAGTGGAGCTTGTTGTTATGAATTGCATCTTCATTATTTTGAAACTTAATTACAAATATATTTATATATTTTCCATATCTTCTTGTTCAAGACACATGCATCATTTTTATGTAGTTAATGTTGAGAACATATATTTAAATTTGTGCATCAATCATAGTAAATTTACACAGCTACAAATATCAATTCCAGTATGAAGACTCTTTAAAATCTCACATTATTGTACTGATTATCAATTTATTCGCACAGCCTTTTCCGATTATTGCTTTTTAATCAGTAATCAAGGTTGGAAGGAGATTTTTTGGATGGTTCAAGCGACTTGTAGATCATATAACTTTCAGTCCATGCAGATGAGGATTTGAGACGAATAACATTAATAAGATTTTCAAGCAAAATAAGATTTTATCTCTATTTGTTTTCTCTTGAGTTTTTAATTTGGAGTCCAATTGTTAAGAAACAAAAAGTAAAAGGTTTGTATTAGGGCACAGTAATAAATGGCATAATTACTAATTCGTAACTGTAAATGGTTGTTTAGTAAGGGTACTCTGATTTAGTAATTACTTTATCTAGGAAATTTATATTATTGAAGTTTTACCATTGTGATCACTCAAGCACTGTTTTATCAGTTAACTTCAGATTCAATAAATTTTCTATATTTGGCTAATATTTATTGTCATAGACAGAAAACGTGCATTACAGAAAGTGAAATACCCAATCTCTCTGCGCAGCTGGAATCTGTTAATTAATTTCTTTTCTAAAAAAGTTTTTGTATCAGAAGGAATTATGTTATGAGAATACATAACACCATTTTCAAGAATCACAAAATGGTAAGTCTCACAAGCAATTATCTAGATGCAGTACTGTCAAGGCAAATTAATAACAATGATATAAGACTTACACTCACTCTCTTTCCTAGAGTGGAAGAAAAATACATACATTCATCCAAAAATAAATTTATAATTCGCTAAGAATGCCGCTGAGAAGAAACTTTTAAAATTTTTATATAGACTTTTATATACGAACATTGCAAAATAAAAGTTACGAAATAAAACGGTAATGTCATTGGTTTCTGAAATTATTGAGAGCATTTGGCTGATAAGTAATGCTGGTGTATCATATAGACTCACAAGTACATTATCAATCACAGAGTCGACAAACAGACATTACGCATTGTATTTCATGATATTCCCATAGAGTCGACCTTGTCATTGATAAACAGTTTTAGGGTTTTACAATAAAGAGCAAAATACCAAGCATCGCTATTCATTAATATTGTCACGTTAATACTAACTTAAAATCAAGCGTATATAATTTTGGAGGAAATTTGCTTCTCCAAGCAAACACAATTCAACTTTATATATTAGCTTCTAACAATATATTCTCTTTTAAATACTGTGTAAATTATCCGTCCAAGGACGGGAATAAAACAAAAATTAAAAACATAATTGGGATATGGAGTTTTAAAAAAGTTTGGACATGAAAATGCAAAAGGCATTTTAAAAAATTTGAATATCGCAGCAAGTTTCAGACTGTCGACCTCTTGTTTGGCAACCGAGACAAACAGAAAGATAAATAATTGTCCGTTCTAGGACGGAAGTATTTAAATTTTCAAAAGAGAAAAATTAAAACAGCAAGATACAAAGTATAAACAAAACTGGGACAAGAGGTTTTAAAAGAAAGTTTGAACCTAAAAATACAAAAATATTAAAAAAGGCGTTAGTATCCCCCAGTTTCAGACTCTCGACCTCTTGTTTAGTAGCGGAGACACAGAAAAAGATAAATAATTGTCCTTCCTAGTACGAAGACATAAAATATAAGAAACTTTCAAAATAGAAATAAAAAGTACAAAAAGAAATATATATATATATATATATATATATATATATATATATATATATATATATACTTATCTCTATTTCCCTCTCTCTCTGTCTCTCTCTCTCTCTCTCTCTCTCTCTCTCTCTATATATATATATATATATATATATATATATATATATATATATATATATATATATATATATATATATATATATATATATATATATATATATATATATATATATATATATATAAAGAATACAAATCATAAAATAATATGGCGAATAACAACCCTTTTAAGCGTACTGGATCCACCAAGGAATCACGTGTGTCAGGGATTTGATTGAAATAGATGTAATAAACTGACGACGAAAAGTACGAAACTAGTAACTAACTAGCCTAAGCGCTTTCGACTCTTAATGAGTCTTTTTCAAAGGCAAATACAAAACATATATACGACAAACAAATAAACACAAAAGCGTTGTGTTTGTAAACCTCTACAAGGCTGTCTCCACATGTGTCCTGTATTTATGTCATGCTACTGTATCCGTTCCATTGTTTCCTTCTTATATCCGATCAAACCTATAGTAGCTTACCGGCTACCAAAAAACCTAGAGGATTAGATCGAACTGTTATACCAGTGAAATATTAATGAAACATTGAAAAATCTTTATTTGTTTCTCATAATGTATTTCATGTCGATTCTAAATGGATCTACTGTCACGTACCTATACAGTATTCTTTATAACCCCGGATAAGGACGGAAAATTTAAAATTTAGATAGCTCCGATACCTCAGTCAGCAATGCTGAAAAATCTTGATTAATTTCTCATAATCTATTTATTGTCGATTCTAAATGGAGCTAATGTCACGTGTCATTACTGTAATATTTATGAAGAATGACGGAAAATGTAAAATGATGTAAAATGTAGATAGCTCCGATATACCACTCAGCAATGCTGACGGTCTAGTTGTACGAAAGACTCAGGGTGAAAGGCACAACAATTTGATAAATATCGTATTCAACTATTTCATTAATAATTTCTCAAATAATTCTTTCGACAAATACAAACAGTGACATGTTTCGTTGCCAATTAATATCTTCATGTGAATGTGAAATTGCAGTCTCGAGAGAGTGTGTTTCAAGCTGGTGTTGATTCCATTACTCATTTGGCCTCTGGTACTTCTGTTACCCTCGACTCCGTACTCTCCGTGCACATCCGGAACTCTTTATATGTTTCCTTCCGGTACTACGTCTTTCTTCCAACTGCATTCTTTGCAGTAGACCTTTCAAGTGGTCTCAACGTGTTTCCCTCTTTATGATTCTAGCCTTGGTTCGCATGCCAACTTAGAATTTTCATGAAATTCCTTTCTCGGAGCGCAATCGAGTGTCTCCCATCTTTTCTGTAATCTGCTCTGTCATCGTCCTAACAAGCACTAACGGAAAAATGGATTTATTCCAAACAAATTTCATATTGAAACTCCGCCCTAAATTTGAGCCTCTTCTGCAATTGGCTACGACCCGGTATCTTTGCAAATTATCTTTCGGTAATTTCTTATTTACCTTTTGAGACCTGGTTGACTACGTGCAACCAAACAAAGTAAGCCGCAAATAGACCGTGCGTAACAGTTACACGTTCACTGTACAGTTTCTTATATAACCTTACATAATACTTAATATATATCCGGGCACTCCACAATACAATAGCTATAAGAAAGTAGGTACATACATGAACTGCAGCATCAGAAAATTTTCTTAACAACGTGACTGAGATCACCTTGTTTCATAACTGAGTTAAAGGACGAAAACATTAGATGATCTAAAACCCAATTACTACTTGTGACAGTCAACAATCTGTCCTTGCTTCTGTGTATCGTGCATTAAATAACTATGCTATCCACGTATTCATTTTGACTGGAATATGCTTGAGCACGAAATTCCAGTGCAAGCCACAAAAACCCAAACTAGGTTTAAAGCTTGTTGTAAATCAGTTACATAGCAATCAGTTATATAAAGAACTATGAAGATATGAATCTTATATGACTTTATATATATATATATATATATATATATATATATATATATATATATATATATATATATATAAAATTTAATAAAAATAATACTATCATACAAGTTATAGAAATGTAACTCGTACTCTATACTATATGGTAATAAATTAGGGAGATGCACATTTCGCTTTTACGCTTCGTTTGAACAATTCCTAGGTATGTGTATTTACTAGTTTGATTATTAGAATTCGCTTCAGTGGGAAGTATTCCTTAGCCCGAAATAATTTGCTACTTACTAGGAGCAAAGGTCACGGAGAGAAAGTGTAAGTGAGTTTCCATGATGCCGTGGTCAGTTAGTAGTGAATTCAGATTCAGACAGTATGACTGTCCCTGTAATAATGTAGTCCTTAATAAAATCTAGTGGTAAATAATTTTGTTGTGATTGCAGAGGCAGTATTTACGGTAGGAAACCGGTAAATTACACAATGGAATATGCAGATACCGTTTATGTTTCCATGGTGGCAAATGTGAGGTAGTTGAATTGCATGACGCGCCTTGAAACCATAGATTAACTGGCCTAAGGTGGCGAAGTTAAAATAGTTTTAGGTGTTAGGGAATAGTTGTAGAAATTCTACGGCATGACCTGTTGACGGTACGGAAAGGTGATGAAGAGAAACTATGCAGATGTGTGGTTGTTAGATATTTGACATGTTGTGAATAATGTGGTCTTGCATTGATTAGAGTAAAATTTATGCGTAGAATGGACACGTCGGGCTTTCTAATTAACAACTAAAGTTGTATAGAAGCTTTGCAAATTTGGGGATAATTTATGACTTCTAGTTGGAATCGCGCCAGGTTTTTTGTCACCGTTCTGTCAAGCAAAGAGCTCTGTCTTGTAACTATATATATATATATATATATATATATATATATATATATATATATATATATATATATATATATATATATATATATATATATATATATATATATATATATATATATATATATATATATATATAGATTTGTATCGTCTCATTTAAAATTTTAGATCTGACTTCCATTCCTTTTTTGTGTTCGTGTTGGGATAGAAGACAATGGTTTTGTACTCAATTGCAGAAATGTATATAATTGTTTTTGTTTTCTTTTGTAATAAATTCTGTAAAATGGACACACTAATATTTGTGTGTGGTGTGGTGTTTATAATTTTTAACGTAGCTTTAACAATTTTTCAGTCATATCGCTACGATGTCTGCAGTGTGACAATTTATAGTGATGTCTAGTACTGGGGCATCATGCCGCAGACATGTACCATGATGTCCCACCCAGTCACATTATCCTGACACCAGGCCGACCAGTCCTAACACAAACCTCTTAAAGTTGATCGTCAAGCGAGGCAGCTGTTAGTACCATTTTTGTAAGTCTTTGGTATGACTCGACCAGGGATTGAACCCACGACCTCCCGCATCCGAGGTGGACACTCTAACCACTTGGCCACCGGAGCGGTTATTGGTATCACTAATATTGGTATCACCGCCAACCCAAAACTCGAGCTAATCATCCGTGTTTTCTTTAAAAGTTGATATTTCTTTGCATTATAAGTGTTTGTGATGGATTGATTGAATTATGTTCTACGGGGTAGAAGCAAGGTTTTTGTGACGCGAAGTAATGTAGAATATTTTCTAGAATATATTTAGGGTTGGTGTTAATCACTGATTAGTGATTTTATATGAAATATTGCAATATAAGTAAACACCGCCCACGACATCACACACACATTTACACACACAAATACACACACACACACACCACTAAATACAAACGACATTTGGGTAGCAGAAACCATTTTAGTTTTCATTTCAACTGAATTTCAATGGAAACATTCACTCTTAGGGGTCATCCACATATGATGTCACTGAGCTTTTGCCATTTTTACCCCTTTCCCTTGTCATACTTCATCACAATACACAGACTCCCTTTATATGACGTCACATATCTATTATTTTCCACCATTTTTTCCAAAATTTCTTGTAATATTGAAAAGTAAAGGTATTGTAAATCAGTTATCTATGTAGAGAAAACAACAATGGTATATGTTAAATAGCATTTAAGTAATCAGTCTTTTACAAGGAAGGCTTGGCAGGTTAAAAATTTACAAAATTATTTTAACAAATTAACTAATTTTGAACAAAAGATAAAATAACATGTAAAATAAACACATTAATAACTTCAATTCAGCAGCAGAGAGTGTGGACATACCAATTTGTGCCAGGCGAGCCTTTGGTCGAACTATGAGAAAAAACTGCTATCCTTTATGTTTGTTCTCATCAACAGACAAAACGATGAGAACAATATGGAGGTCGCACCCTCTCTACTGCTTATCTCATTGCTAAATAATTTAACAAATTAAACTGTCAGAGAGTGAACAGACCACTTTGCTGGAGACCTTAATTAAGAAAAATAAAGGTTCCTACAAAGGCTGAAAAATAATGTCAATAACGTTAAACCAAAAATTTCCTCTAACTGGGTTAGCTTATCTCCGGCTCTTTTGTTTTTTTTTACGCGCTGGTCACTCAACCTCTGTTATTCTCCCTCTCTGCTGCTATAAATTAAACCGCCAGTATTAATATTATCAATAATGAATATTGGAGAACCACATTCAGGTAAAATAGCTCGAGAGCGACTGGAGGCAATTAAAAAATATCTACCCGTCCGTAATTCTGTCAAACAAAAACTACAATCACGTTAGGAGTCTCAGGTGGAATTTGCAGAAGGTACAGAACAATTATTTGAACCGATTTTCGAAACAACAAAGAAAATTGTTACAGCAACCGAATCAACACAAAGTGCTCTTGAAACATTACCTGTTGATATGCTGGCCGTATTCAAGCAGTTCAACCAACACCACAAGTACCACAACAAGCACCTAAAATATCAAGAACTAAGATATACGGTACATTTACGCCTGAAGGTATTGTTGCTGTCAGAGACCCACACCAATTATTTGATATAGCCGCGTTTGGATATTTTGAAAGAAAAAAAAATATGTAAAACCAGAATATGTTAAATCTCCAAGCTCTGCCAATTGGATCAGGGATGTATATCGCATCGGTACTCATACTTCGGAAATCAGACCTAATGAAGAAATTAGAAATTTTTAACAGATATGTTGAGACTATAAATAGATCTATATAAGAAGCTGAACAAGGTAAATAATTATCACCACCACCATAATTTGAATTACAATCACCAGCATCATTACCACAACAAAAATTACCATCATCACAACAACCACCACTACAACGACAACAAAAGCTACAACGACAGCGAGAGCGACAACGACGACAGCAACAACTATGAGAATAACAACAAAAACAAAAAACACCAAAACCATTTGAACGATGACTTCGTGATTATCCAGAATCACCGAAAACACCACCGAAACCAAGTAAAAACCTGATGAGGAAGAAGAATGCCCCTTGAGAAATGGCCTTATTACTTGTCCCAATAATGTCCTAGCTGATGTTGATCGACTAGAAATTCTCATTGGAGGAAAACGAGCTGGTAATAATTTATCAGAAATCATTAATGAAGCAGCTGGTATTTGCAAACAATTATTTGCAGGTGGTATTATGGATATTGATGTATATCGGTCACTGATTAATGAAATCAACGACAACTACCACAGTGATTAGATACAATTAGTGATAAATCAATTAATAATAAGATGATCATACAAAGTACTCAACGTGAACCTGCCATGGTCAGGGTAATAAAATCAAGTTTCCCAGTGTACAGAACGACCTACGGAGATGGACTGGGTCCAGGGTCTTTTTAGAAGAATAACTCCACAATCAAAAGCGATTGCAAAGCAACCGGGAATGAAAGCTATTGATGTTGTTTGTGAAAACGGTATTGGCTCTGTTGGTGATGTTGCTAGCTAAGCATTTTCAGCAATAAAATATAGACTAGCACGATTAAAACCCAGACCGCCAGCGGTCCAACCTCAGCCAGTGAAACTGACTAATAGTGAAGTGATTCCCGCAAATGTAAGTTTGTTTGTTTGTTTGTTGTTGGGCTTAACGCCATTTTTCAGCACACGATAGGCTAATCATGGCGGCCAGTATTAATGGTGGAGGAAGAAACCGGGAAATCACCGGAAAGAACCACCGACCCACGAGAAGCTACTGGCAAGCTTTCTCACATATCTACATTAGCCGAATCCTAGACTCGAACACACGCAGACAGAGGTGAGATGGAAGTGATCCGTAACGGACAGCGCTTTAGACCACTCGGCCACTCGGGGCCCCACAAATGTAAGTAAAATAATAAATCAAGCTGAAAATCAAGCACTAGTAGAGTTGGCTGATGTACCAAAGTCGGAAAAAGAAACAAAATTTAACCTTTAGTCTTATAGCAGGAAATGTTCTTCGTGTTAGACGAAGACGATAATAATAAAGATGTTCAAGCGTTTATCTGATCCTGCGTTTGACATGGCCGCACCATTTCTGAAAGATGAATCCGTTCGGGATTATAAGTATTATTTTTTTATGACGCACTTGTACTTAACGATCCTTGAAGAATTGAATTACATGTTCAGGATACAAGCAGATATTTTTACCTGCTTATCTAGAAGTTTATCGAAGTAGAGGTTGAGAATTTTTAAAACAGATAATACGGAATATGCCGCAAATGATAATGTTGTTTTGGTAATAATGGTGTTATGGTGTTAATCAAAAGTGATACATATATGATTGATGGACCAGAGATTGAGATTTGTCATAGCGAGATCGACGTTACCACAACTATATTGGGTCTTGCAAGATACAGTGATGATTTTTCAAGATCAGCTGGTCCATCAATGATATTTGTACATATACCTATAATTTTCCAGAGTACCAACAATATGAAATAGGACGACCACATAACTTTGCCAGAAACGCTCCTGCCGACGTAGAAAGAATGATTGCTAATGTAGATGCAGATTTCAACTTAGGATTAAATCACGTCGAGCAATGTTAAAAGGTAACAGAAGAGTTTTCATATGCAATTCCACTGTCACATATCTTTGGATTCTGTAGAAATATTAGAGAGGTTATTTTTTGAAGCTAAACATACAGTTGTACTATTCCGAAAAGGCGCATACGATTATGCAATTGGAGACTCCTTGGTGTTGATGATGGTAAAGTAGTACTAACAAAACTTTCATTGTGTATGCCAGTTATGACTCCATCACTAACCGAAGGACAACATCTGCTTTATTTTATGGATCAAGGTGGTAAATTAACGTTGTCATGGTTGACTATGACCACAGATGATTTTCAAAGTAACATTAATGGTTTATTTACGTTACAAATATTACCACAGAAAGGTGATTATGCACCAAGGCATATATTTATTACATTACAAGACGCTACACGAGTAAATTCACAAAATCATTGTATTATGATACTTGACTATCTTGGTGTTTCCGAGGTTTCATTAAGAATAAATGGACATCAAGAACCATTCGAGGACATATTACTGAATTTCGATCAAAATCATTTAGCACGTGCATATCATCGTCTTATGTCGTTCATGGACGTGATCAAAATGTTGAGACTGGATTACGAATATCACAGATTTTACAACGTTGTATCAAATTTATTACTTTTCGCTGTACTATTGGTTATTACAATGCATTCGCAGGTGTACTCAGCGATAAGACGATGTTACTTGAAGGTGTTGGTGGACGAATGAGAGTCATTGATGCCCCAGTAGAGAACATGTAATTAGATTGCTCATAATATTATTATGTCATATCATCATGTATATGTCAATCTAACTCCTGGTGATATTAGAAAGCTACAATCATCTTCAAAAAGTATTTGTGCGGTTAAAATATCAATAAAGCAAGAAAAAATCGCAGGTGGTCCGAAAAAGATATAGTTATCAGAACGTTAGTTGTACATAAAAGGTCTAAGACTGATGACAGTTCGATGATTTTTCCTATCTCCAATTTTTATTTACTTAATGCCGCTAAAAGAATAAAAATAAAAAAACTTCAGAGGAGTTTTTATGCCTGGAATTGTTTATTTCAATTAGTATAGGTTGGCGCCACCACAGAAATGATTCACTATGTCAGCAATAAAAATATTGCCCAAATCTGGTATTCACCACTACCAACACAAACATAACGGATCCCCCAATATGTGGTCGAGAAGTACTCGCTGTACTTGGTGTTGTATCAAAATTAACAGCGCCACCTCATAAAGTCGTGCATAAATGTACTATAATGTCACATTTAAACAGACATTAGTAAACATATTGTGAAATATTTATGGAAGTTCTTTTCGTGGTAAAGATGATAAAATAGATTTAACTAAATACGCAACTTTCGATCATGTAATGAAATGAACTCAATTATTTATTAAATGTCACGAATGTAGATCAAAATGAATTCGTCGTTTATCAGGATAAACAAGGACGATTAAAAGCAAGCAACATACAACTGCCAGATCTACTTATTCGAATTCCCACCGCGGTTTTTAATAATATGGTTACGTTTGCTGATCAAGGTATATACAAGATTCTGGTAAGTCTGATAACGAATATGTTAAGAAAGCTGGTGATGTATTTACTGGTGATATAATAATGTCAGGAAAAAGAAAATTATATACCTTGAAAACCCAACCGCAGATACAGATACAGCAACGAAATAATATGTCAATAATCACGAATCTGAATAGTATTAGTGAGTGGTGGTATCATGCGTTCATTTCTCACTATGAGCAATAATGGTATTTATAATCTCAGAACATCAAAAACAGATTTCGACGCTGTAACTAAAAGATACATCGATGATAAGGAAATTCCAATAAAAACTTCGTCAGCAACAATCCTTGATGGAATTGCCGCATTTAAAACTGATTATAATAATCACATACAAAGGTTTCTAAATTTTCGTAGAAATATAAACAGAACTATTAATGCATTTTTCAGAACTCCACCAACCGTTGACACAAAATTCAATGATATCACTAGTGGATTTCCTAATATTGTTCAAAGAAACCAATCTTGTTAAAATTACTCACGGACGAGCCAATAATAACGTGTCCAGGGTAGTATTAGGAACTGGTGCATGGTAGCGGCAAATTAACGCTCTCAAACACCGCAGATGTTACTGGTGTATATAGGATGTCCATGTATTATATTTACAACATTTCCTTGGCGTCATTCGACCGATGATTTTTCTGCATTTATAGTATTAAATAAAGATACAAAAGAAAAGTTTATGCTAATAGCAGATAAAAAAAATAACAGGAGCGTCTTATTTGAGTTGTATTGAATTTGTAGCTGGAAATCCTCAATTAATTATATAGATGGTAGTATAATGAATCAAATGACTCCGTCATTTATTGACGTTCAACATCACAGATACAATCAGGCGTATAAGTGTCAGACGGAACTAAAATATCATTGACCATAACACTAGGAAGTAAGAAAATATCGCAGACTTATGGTTATTATTTCTTTAGTCGTTTATTCAGTTTATGTTGTTATTGCTGTAATCGACAATAAAGATGACCGCGCCGGCAGTTGTAACAATTGTCGTTTCTACGGCACAAACATGCGTAGTTATTTTCAGTGTTATAGTTAAGAACTACCTTCGCACATGATAAATTACGCTAGTACATTATAAAAAATACACACAGCAACAAAATCTTGTTATAAACTATTATCGTGTCGTTTGGCATACATGAGTAATGGTAAAATATGCGATGAAGAGTTCGCAACGATAATGGAAACTTACAATGAGACATTTAATGCTAAAGCCACTTTATCAAAAGTGGAGGGTTGAATTTCCATTCTATTAAATCAACAGAGTATTTTAAATAATGTCAGAATTGTGCGAACTATTGCAACAGATCGTCGCTAAAACAAATTAATTCAAAAACTACTATGATATCTGTAAATTGTACTAATCATTAATTCAGTATTAACTTTCCAACTGCATTTTAAAGTAAAATATCATAAGCTGAATTACGAGCTGATCATAGCTGGCCAAATATCAGGTCGAAACCATTCGGTGGATTACCAGCAAATAATTTACTGGTATTTGCTAAGAAGAATAAACCTGATGGAACTCCTGATTGACAAGTTGTTGAAATTTCAACCGGCATATATTAAATTGAACAAATTAATGATGAGTTCCAGTGCATAATTAACTCTATTACAGGAAATAATCTAAAAAAGCGATTACTGTTTAAGAACCAACATTATCAGCGGCGATTGAAATAAATTCTCCTGTTTATATTTTACCACCATAAACACAGCGATCGAACTTCATTACTGATACAAAGATCATTTGTAAAATTCCAGAATATCGAAAAGTTACAGAAGCTTGTCCATGGCGACGCTCTTCTGGTGATAGAAGATTCACATATTATATAAATGGAACAGAAACCTATTTTACCCAAACAATTGATTAAAAAAGATAAAATAAAAGTACTTGATATTGATAAGATAAATTCATATGCTAAAACAATTAAATCAGAACACGAAAGTGTATTTCGTGACGTATAAAATTAATTTTCAAACATTGTTTCTTACAACGATGATTTTAAAAGCATCAGATAATTGAAACAATACAGCATTTCAATCAAGTTGCATCAAAACTAGAGATCGTGAATGATATTTTTGTTAACAGAGACAAAAGATTATTTAAACCATCTAGAACTGCATATAGTTTTGGTCACATAGTTAATGAAGAAGAACCAGTTCAGCGTTTTACACTTGATCGTTTATTTACAACCGTATTTCTTAAACATTTCGGAATTACAAGAGAATGACTAGAAGAATTTATAAAAATTCCTGGACTTAACTCTTCAAAGTTAAATAATTCATTCACTGACCTTATCGAAGAATATTATCCGGGATTATTAAATCAAGGTGAAAAATATCCCCACCACCGGCTTTGCTTAAACATGATAACGATCCATTTGGCAGCGGTCGTCACATATTACCGGGCACTGTAAATACAACATCGACGATTGCAGTCAATCTAGTATGCGATGCAGTTGATGGAAGTTATCAAATAGATCTTTCAATGTCTAGCCAGGTCCAGCAAGGATACATATTATATGCATTTAGTCCTCTAGTTCCACCCGGGTGGTTGACTCCATCGGAGCCAATATTATTAAGAATACAGTTCAAACTTACAAATCAAATTGGTAGGATTTTGGATTTGCAGAGTGAGGTTCTAAATATAAATCTGTATGTGAGATTATGAGTTTATCGCAATTCGCCATCGTAAAACAAATAAAATATCCGAATCTAACTCGGATCAGAATATAATTTTTACTTTGCTAATTATCAGAATATAAATAAATAAACTGTAAAGTGTCAATTTTCCAGGGATTTTGTTTAGTCATCACCACAATCACTGTTTCACCACTTTCATCGCAACTTTCATTTGCACAATGCTCCCCTAACTGTCTTATAAGAAAGTTCATAATCGTTTCCTATTCGTATTCATGAGATATTTCTAACTTCATTTTGTCAATAGCGTTTGAGAGATGTACAAAAAGCTTTACCTTTTTAAAAATATATGTTTCCAGTGACTGTAACATTGCCAGCTGGATAAATTTCATGAATTTATAATCAGATAGAAGTGTGTACCTGGTCTTATTCTTGCGTTGTGGAAATGATTCCAAATCACTTATATTATTTTGGATGAAGATTATCAGGTACACATATACAATTATGTTGCAATTTTGTTGTAAATCACAGAAATGATACTATTGATATTTTCAAAATTCATTATATAATAAATATTTGTTCAATCTAAATATATTCTGAATAATCAAACAAAAATGAACAGTGTCGTGACATTCGATCTATCAATCTATGAGTTATATGAAATAAATCTAATGTGGTTCCAAGAGTCTCTTTTTTGACATTACCCTCAAGAGATTGCCTAAATATCCATAACCAAAACTCGAGACACACAGATGGTTGTCTATACATGTAGGCCTTTTTAGTGGCCAACGAGATTCTTTACTTGTGCTGCCCCCAGGAGAATTCCTAAATATCCGTAACTTTATTATCTTAGAGGGCTGAAGATCTTTACTGTGACTAGAAACATAATTAGGTTTATTTTTAGTCTAGCGATGTTTGTTTTAGAATGGCCCTTGTGTGGTTTACCCCTTTTAATGAAGTCACAAAATCACGATCGTACTATACCCCGCTTTTTTATTATGGACGACACATTTTTACCTTCGTGGACTCCCAGGCTGCCATATGGCATCCAAACAACTTCAGAGGTCACATATAAAATTAATCAAGTTATGAAGATGATACAATGAAGTTGATGATGATGATGATAGTGATGATGATGATGACGGTCTTTCTCAACGTGTCAGTAGAAATAATCAAACCCAAGGATGCAAAACTACATCCATCACGTGATGACATAGTGGGTATGTGTGGTAGTTACTATGGACAAATTTTCAGCCAGAGCCCCAATAAATTACAAATCCTGACATAATATCGCCTTTGCAGACAATTTGTCTTTCACTATATTCGAACCACAGACTTCGAGCACCTGAGTTTCAAGGCGCTAGCAATCGGCCACTGGACACATTTTTTACTCATATATGATAAAATATTGATTGCATTGTTAAGTACAGAGAATAAAATCACAGTAGATGATTCCTTAATAGAATCACAATAGTCGATTTCTTAAAAGAACCACATTTACTGTATAAGATATGATTTTATACATAACGGACTTAATATTTGAAAATTATTTCACGCATTACTGCTATGCCGCAAGGCGTTTTATAGACCATGTTGAGACTATATAAACGTAGATTATACAGCAGGATTATTTATGAAATAATAAAATTATTGAAAATGTTCATTTACTGGAGGGCGAAGCGCCACGCCTCGCCACGTTATCCTTTATATATATATATATATATATATATATATATATATATATATATATATATATATATATATATATATATATATATATATATATATATATAATACGTTTTCTGGCAAGGAGACTTATGTCTGATTTTAAGCCAGTGGTATTGATGAGTTGGTTGAATCATATATGTGATTAAAATTTATTTTAAATACATTTTTGCATAACATGCACGAATTAACCGCAATTGAGTCTGCCGCTGTTAGATTTGATGTTGACAGCCTATGGAAACATGAATTTAGTTTCTCGATGCAGGATCTAGCTTTAGCGAATAATGATTTATCTAAACGTATCCATGAAGCCAAGGAGGAATTTCGCGAAAATGGTGCGGCTCATGTGTGGTTGACATTCAGAATTGGAAATACTGTCTATGTGATAAATGACAAACGATGTAGAGAGATTATTGACTAACTTGATTTTCGGAGATATATTATGTTAATAAAATATATTGTAAAGGCCGAAGAAGATATTTGGATTATCCAAAACAAGCGTTATTCTGTCATGCTATGCTGAACTCGATTTTATTATTGATGATGGAACAGAGAAAATCACAAATATAAGCCGATGAAATCATTATTAATCAGACGGAACGAAACTAGGTACAATTGTGAGCTATCTTGAGGGCGTGTCACTGCAGTTTACTCCTTTAAGATCTTTGATGCTAGCGTACGTTTGGTTAAATCTATTATCGAAAATAAACAGATTTCTTCGTTACACAGATTCGCGAGAGATTCATTTTATATAAACAAAAATATGTGGATTCGTTTAAACAGATTAACAATCGTGCATCATAGGGCGAATGGAGAATAATTATTATAAATATATACTGATGTAGAAATTGCTGAGACAAACTAAAACAATAATAATCAAGAATAAAATTCTTCCACACCATCTGTATATGATCCTATGACTAGACATAGGACTGTTTATCTTGATGGGTGTGGAGGTTCAGGTAAAACAAAAACCGTGATTAAATTGTTTAGTAATTAAATGTTCTGATTGTTTTAGGACCGACGCATACACTATCCAGGGAAATAAAAGAACGTGGTGTGAAATCATGTACATATCATAGTTCCTTCAGATCGTGCGGAGATGAATGGAATCCATTACGAATGTGTGAAAAATACATTCTCAAAACTATTATCTTGGACGATATATTCACTGATTTGTTAGAGGTATTCAAATATGTATTGATTGGCTGTATTTAAAGAATACTTTTGTGATAATATGTGTTAATCATGGTCAACCGCCACCCTTTACGGGATTGTCTATACATAAGTGGCTGAAAATATTTATAGATTATTATGAAGAAATAACTGATGATCATAATGCTATTGATAAATCTTTGAAAGAGTTTAAAAAGTTAACAAGACTACAACCAAATAGAATATAGTGTTAACTAATGCATAAAGTAATTCCAGAAACGTCTATGAATGATATATGGACTTTATGGGGACATGCTGATTTGATAGTTGCAAATAGCAAAATAGTTTGCGATACACTTCAACAACAAATATTTACGTTACATAAAGAAAGCGTTTTAAATCTACCTGTACCTTTGTGTTATCGCACAGCAGGTACTAGACAACAAAATGTTGATTTTGAGATTCTTGATGGTGGAATACAAAACTTGTGCTAAGTTATTTTGTTTTAGTCGTTATTGGGAGCGAAACAAATTAGATAAACCGCCATGGACGTTAGGATGCTCTTTAATGTTTCACTTGTTACAGGGACTAACTATTACGATACAAATATTTGGATCGTCGATGATCGTATGAAGTGGTCAAGTTTAGTTTATCTCGCAGAGTCTCGAGTCAGAAGAATATCTCAACTGAAGAGGGGGAAACATGGATTGCATATTAACCAAAGAAATCACTAACAAAGTCGATATCAATAAAAATTTGCCAACTATAAGCAATGTGACAAACAAAATAATCGCGATTTTGATATAGATGCTGAATTTATTACAATGTTAAACAGCGACAAAATAATTATTATGGAAGTTGTAACGTAATAATGTTGTGGCAGTGTTTTAATACAAGACAATTTACCGTTATAGAATTAACAATAGACTTGGTCACCCACGCAAAATTGTGATGCTGACCTGTCTTGAATGTAATCAACATGTTCCAAAAGTTTTTAAAAGTGAGCTTGGTGGTAATTGTGTTCGCAGGAATTATTTGTAATTGTTCGCTTACAAATACACACTGAGAAGCAGTTTAATCTAATTTGTAGATTGCAGGTCTACCTGTAGAACTTACCATGATGGAAATTTTGTGTGTGGTCACACTCTAAATATAATCAGCTGCTCTTTTACTGTCTCCTTCAAGTTCGACAGGTTCATATAAATATCTTAATGTAACATTACCTAGTATTGGTGGAGGAGAAGATTCACGTTATATTGGTATACATTTTTGTGATCGCATTAGAAGCTTTCATAGAAGTTGCACGAGAAATTTCCTTATTCAATGCAGCTATCACACTTTCACAGTTAGTAATTTTGCAACCCATTCACGAAATGTGTCCATGGCTTAAATCAGCGGATATTTCCTTCGCATATTGATATCCGAATAACTGCTCAGCAAGTGTTCGATTAAATCGTTGAACTATTGCCTGATCACGATTAATTTCCTTGTGTCATCGTCTGATTTTAACGTTGTGCTTTATCATTAACGATGATACTGCACCAAACAATTCTTTGTCAGGATCAACCTGTAATAGTTATGGCCATCGCAAGGGTCTTAGTTGATAAATTCGTTAAAACGTAGATTCAACTTCAGTTGCAGGTTTTGTTAATAATGGTTCCGATACCATATCTCTACTCGCAACGTTAACGACAGTTAACACGTATTTGTATTTGTATTGACGTCTGCCAATTTTAATGGCATCGTGTGATAAATACAATAAATCCGCTTGATGAACGTCTTTCGTAATATTGACATTGAAATGTTCGTATTGAACTTTTTACGTGTACGTAGAGAGATTTGCCATATTGCCTGTCGTGCTAACCACGCTGCAGCAACAACGCGTGAGAATTTATCTGCTTCAGCAAGTTTATTAATTGCTGCTTTGCCTCTCTAATATTCTCTCGGGGAATAATAAACAGATTCCATTATATAACCAGTTAATTATTTACCAGCCCCTGGCATTATTTTATATTTCATAGCAGATTTTACTAGGAAGCTAGCGTGCTTTTGTCTGAGAGTTATCAGATATAAAATTTAACGCAAGAATCAGCTTTACATCTTTTAAGTGTTGTTGTTGCAGTTCTTTACTTTTTTACGCAACATCATGAATGTGACATGCTTGATCAATCTTATTTGCTGGATGCTCTCCAGGTTTTGGTTGCTGTTGGTTATCGAGACTGATATCAAGACGTATTCTAGGACCACAATAATTATATCCAGGAAGGTGTTTTCACCAGGATATGTTGATAGCGAAGGAGTGATGACACCACCACGCGCAATTTGCGACGCATACATAAATTTATATTTTGTACCACATGGATATAATTGAAACAAGAACCAGTAAGGTACCATCCAGCGTTACCACATTTTATCAGAATGATTATAATAGGTCGTTCCTGGTCTGGTAAGACACAAATATTGTTTAATCTGATAATGCGATGGTTCAAGTGGAATACAATATTTAGTAGCGCTATCTGTAGATAATTAAAGCTGTTACGAGTACAAAAAGATTTTAATCAAAATGCAAATTTAACGGACGAATACAAAAACGATATTATCGATTTTATTACTATATTGATGAAGATCCAACTGTAGATGACTTAGATGGCTTTATTAATAATCTCGTAGTATACGATGATGTAATGCTAGACAAACAATTCAATCCAGCTCGGATATTTTCTCGAGGCCGTCGCAAAGCACATGCGTGATTTATGTTACTCAGCGATATACACAGATACCTAAGGTGATCAGAAACAAATGCAAAATCTTAGTTGTTTAATGGCGTAGATGATTATACTTTACAAAATAGTTATTATACTTGTTGTTCAGGGATATGGACATGATTAAATTAAAACCAAATTTCTTTTTAAAATCACAAACTGTTGCGTTCATACGTATAAAGAAAAAAAGTACATGATCCAAGATCAGGGTATCGTGTAGGAGAATTATAGCATCTGAGAGGGTGAACAACCAACGTTGAGTAACCAGGGCTTAAAATAAACATACCTAAAAACAGTCAGAGATAAAGTAACAAGATATGCTAACCCAATTAGACACGTTTTGGTTCAATGTTATCGATATAATTTTTCAGCCTTCATAGGAACCTTCATTTTTCAAAAATAAGGTCTCAGTCAAAGTGGTATGTTTACTAAGTTATTTAACAAAGAGATGAGCAGCAGAGATATGCGACCTCAAAATTGTTCTCATCTGTGATGAGAACAAACATAGAGAATTGCAGATTTTCTCTCATATTTCGGACTAAAGGTTCGCGTGGCTCAAATTGGTCTGTTCACTCTCTATGCTGCTTATTCTTCCTAACATTAAAGTTTCAACAAATCCACAAAAATTCTAAGGGTTTAAAATCTGAATCATTTGTAAATGAATTATTTCTCATCATAGTTATCATTATCTCAAGGCAATGTAAGATGCTCCTCAACTGAACGAATAAGAAATCCATTTGTTTCTAGATTAACATCGTTAATTGGAAGGGATATTATCTAGAAATCAAGTTTCCCTTCCTCAATCCAATCAAGACTTTCTCCCTTCCCCGCATTCATTAGCATGACCATCATTTCACGTTGCCTTCTAGCAGCGACTCTCATTGTTCTGATGCGCTTCAATGGAACTGCTATTTATTTGTGATTGACCAAGTTACGGCGCAGCATGATCAGAGAACTGAATTACACGTGGCATATATTGCAAATTCTTCCATTCAGCACAGACTGAAGTGAAGGGCAAAACAGACCGTAAGGAAATGTTCAAAATGTGTTTGCGGACCGAGGTAAAATGTCTTCCATTTTAAGAGTTTGTTTTGCATTTATTTGTGCAATGTTCTATAGACTGCTCGTTCGTTAACGTTAAGCCCTTCATATGTTTAAATAAGGAATAAATGTGAAGGAAGAAATCTGTATTTTATGAATCTGAAGTATGAGCTTCGTGCTTTCGTACAGCATATGTTGTCCTCACACGTCACAATCTGAAGCAAGTATTGGTTTGAGAGGAAGTGGATGTCACACCAGTTTTGATTTATTCTCGATATATCCTGTTCCATGAGTTCTGAAGTTAATAGATACATATACTTAACAATTGTTGAGTAATTGTCTACAGTCAGCTGTGACCATATTTCGGCCAAGGTTTTTTTTCCCGGCAAATTCAGTTTTTCTTTTCAAACTCAATGCCAATTGTCTTACATCGTTCGCCTAAATGGCTTCCATTGTTGACATGAGGTAATATTAACTAACTCAGTTCCCTGCTCATTAGCACCATCGTTTTCTCCATTCTGTTACAAGCACTTCATCATGGAGCATTTATTGCAACGAAGAGTCAAGATCGCGTTTCAAGAAATGGTGGATGGCCCACCATCAATAGTATACACAAGAATTGGTGTGACCAATTTATCAATATCAGTTAAGCTTCGGTTATCGAACTATGTCAGACACAGCAACTTTTCAAAGTTTTCTCCAGATCAAATGGATGGCTATAAACATTAGGCCAAAAAAGCTGTTTCCAAGACCATTGCGATGTTTCTGTTTCACGGTATACATCGATGGTATAAGCTTGTACCGGGCAAGAACCACCCAGTCATGGTCAAGAAGGCTTACTCTATCTTTAACGTGCATTAGCAGTGGACTCTGCTTATTGTCAGCGCCCGGACCAATTGGGACGCGACATTTATTGTCTTGGCTGATAGAAAACCTCATCTTGTCAAAACAACACTGGCCATCATTAGTGTGATAATCATTTTGCGCTCTAATTAACTTTACTGGGACCGTGGTTACATGACGCTTACCTTCTAACGACGAACTACGCTTAGGAAGTAGATGAGGGCATAGTTCACTTCGACTTAATTTTTTTATTAATTGATCATAGATTTTGATACTCCTGTAGACTTCAAACTGTCCTTTTTCATGAGAAGTTCAACCATACACGGCGATATTCAGCAAAGTTTGAAAAGGCAATGTTTATTCCTCTTCGATTTTTGATTGCCCACATCTGGCCCAGAGATTCAGTTTTTTGTGCTCAGTTCAGGATTATTTTCCAATAAAGCATTCAGTTTTGATTTTTTAAACCTCTTTCTTTCTGCGATGTGTTTGATCATCAATCTTCCTGTTTAGTTTCTTTTCCAACTCAGTTTTTCCTTTTTGTTCATCTTTTAAGTCTTATGTTCTGCTCATTTGAAAGTAGTGCTTCTTTCTGCCGATTATACAAACCGAAGTCAGAATTTATGACATTACGTTGGGACTTTAAATGTAATTGAAGAGTAGAATTTCTCGGAGTAACAAAAGGGCTTTTCAGAATTAATGATATTCAAGTCATCAGTCGATTGTTCATTGGACTCTAAATTATCCTGAGTAGTAACTTTTATCGTTTTTTTTGTCCAAAAGTTAAGTGATATTGTTTAATAACGGAGATCGCCTTAAGCTCACGCAACATCTGGTTAACGTTTTCAGCCAAATATGTGTCATTCTTGACACCATTCCATTTTATAATAAGTTCACCTTGGCACATCTTTTTGGTTTTAGTATGATATGCTGGCACATAAGAGTTATATAAAGTCTGATATAATTTATTTTTATGCATAACTATGGAGTGCCGAAAAATCATAAAAAGTAACACTAATGTAACAATGGACACCTTACATTGTTGGTTTCAAATGAATAATATTACTAGTGCTTCACGCTTGCTCAATCCAAAAAGTTATTCTCTCCCATCATTCTGTCCATTTTAAGCTGCGTTGTTAATGTCATCAAGCTTGAAAGGTTCTTTATACTCTTAGTACGGTTTATAATCTAGCACTTCGTGGTGTCAGCAAAACGTTTCTAATAAAATGAAGTGTTATATGATTAAATGAGTTACCATGTTCACCTGCATAAAACGCGCATGCAGCAAACAATCACATGGATCCACACCTGAAGAAGCAACGAGTTGTGGCTCTGTAAAATCACCACCATATGATAATGTGTTAAATTTCTTTTATCGCTGTAATAAAATACTTCGGTCAATAATTTTACAACGAAATTGTGATAAAATATCTCGCTATCATATCTAGAAGTACTGTTTGAGAATATTCAAGCAAACTCCAATTGTAAATTTAATAGGTCTTGATTATACATAAATTTTGATCATAAGGCAATGCAGGAAACCAGTCTCAATCAGCCAATGAAACTATTAATGGTAACCTGAAACTCCACATTTTATCATAAAAATAAGATCGCTTTTTAATTTTAGGAAAAAACATTATTTTTAAGTTACAAGAAAAAATAACATATGTTACTATATAATCATTTGGCAGAGAAGTTACGGAGCCAAGCGAGAGATCTGCTTGATCTAGACTGAAAGTCGTAAGTGTTTGTTCAGTCTTTGATTTAAAGCAAAACATAGACTTTCTTCAGTCTGCGAATTATTGTGCAATATAGAGATTGTTAACACCATCATCTGTTGGAAAAGAGATTAGTAACTTCCAAGGCTTCAAGTCAAGATAAGATGATGCTGTCAATGGATTGACACAAGTTTAATTAATGCTATTAAACTTGTTTCATCTACAATTCATTTGGGTACTGGGATTTTAAAACAAAATATCAGCTTTTTTATGGTTACTTAATTAAAGTCGAAGCAGCTTCTCATTTTCCATTCTATTCTCTACATACATATAAATGGATTTTAAAAAAAACCTCAATGTTGTTTTAAGATTTAACTGGAGTCTGGCAGAGATAATCAACACAGTTCGATGAATATGTCAGTCCAAAGTCCGTCTCACGAATGTTCATTACATGGTAATAGTCAAGCATTTATATGGTAAGGCTAAGTAATTATTTCATATTATCATCTTCACGCTACATAATTTCTTCTTTCAATCGTACGACATTTCAGACTGGAGGTTAGGTGAACATCAGAGAGTTAAACATGGATCTTTCCGGGAAAGAATTTTTTTTAAAAAAAAACGAAATGATGATCTAAGTAGTGCTATGAGAGAGGTCTACAATGTTAAGACTTCCTACAAAACTCATCCTATTTTCTGATACTTTTTAACCGAATATGATAAAGACAATTAAAGTATTCTAATTTACATTAACAGCTATGAGTTGGCAATACATTTACAAATTACATTATAACCATACCTAGATCCCATTATACTACAAACGGGCCTAGAAGGATAAACAACATACAAGTTCCAGACTTCATTAGGAACACTCAGAAATTAATGATTTAGAGCAATACCAAAAATTAAATAATTGTATTGTCCATACTATGGCAGTGAAAATTAATCTCAATAGGGGTAAAGCCATTCAGATAGTCTTTCTTATAAAACAATTTTAAAAATTCAAACAATTGACTAATTTTGGGGACCCGGTCAAATCAAACATTTGGGTAAACATTAAAGGTTGGAAGGCACTGATGATAGTCAAATTCAGAGTACAAAATTAAAAGGACAATATTCGTATCTAAGCGTCAACGTTCAAACTGATTGAAAGATGTTCCAATTAAAACATAGATAATATTATGGCAAAACCCTAATGAAAGAAAACAATAATTATGAATTGTGACCCCAAAAAGAAATCCCACAACCACTTTCTCTGCCCCCATCAAACGGTTATAGAATTAAGAACAATTCAGTTTGAAAAGAAGTCATGTATATCCAAAATCAGAATGATTAGAGAGAGCGAGAGAGAGAGAGAGAGAAAGAGAGAGAGAGAGAGAGGGAGAGAGAGATTAAACGAGAATGGGAGATACAAAATAAAGATAATTTTAGATTACAAAGGACGAAAGAGATTCAAGAGCGGCAAGTACTAATGCAGATGCAAATGCGAAAAGAAGATAGATGTAAATGTTAAAAAGGAGAGATACAAATAAAATTAGAAATGCATAAAGAAGTAGAGATGGAAATGCAATTAAAATTAATAAAATTAGAACTGGAAAAATTAAATGTATTATGATCATAAAGATTTAGCCTTTAGTGTTACTAAAATTACTAAGATTAGTAGCCTCTTTTTGAAACAAGATTTAGATAAATAGTTTACCCATTTTGATAAATAATAGCTAAACATTTGAAACGTTTAATATAGGGAGACAGAGACAGAGGCATAGAGAGACAGATAAAGAGAGACAGATGGAGAAGCAAGCAGCCAGACAGAGGTTAACTTTGTTGCTACGTCGTGTTCTTATTGGCAAATCTTGTGAAGTCCAAGCTTCACTGTTAGCAGAAACAAGTGCTGAGCATATTTTTGGTCAAAGAATCTATCTCGAAGTGTTATGATTTGGTGCCTGATTTATATCGACTGAGATTTCAGAACTGCAAAATAAGACAATAGCCAAACCCACGACGAGTTTGCAGGTAAATAAAACAACTGTGTGACAGGTAATGATTTACCATCATGAACACCATCTAGACGCCTTGGAAAATACTTCTCTTAAAGCTGATAAGAATGCACTGACCAACAAAGTTTCATTTCTCAACAAATTTTCCTCGCAGCAGGTTCATAGTAAGAAACCAATTCAGTCTCATAACAGTTCTTACAAGTTTCAATCTAGCATAAACTAAAACCTATTGTAAGACTGATCACAAATCCTTATCTCTTCCTACGTGCACCTATTGCAAGAAAATAACGCACGTTATTTATTATTATTATTATATGTTAAAAAAACTAAGCGGTATAATAAAGATAAAGCTATTCCAAATGTTATTGTTTCTCAGGGATCACGGTCATGGTTATATGCTAAGAAATATATTTGCTGGGTCAAACAAACCCCAGTCTGATTGTATTACAGAGTATTATGAACCATTAATGTTGATTGATTTTATATCACGTATTGGTGATTCCGCCAGTCCTAGTTCTTTCAAACAGCTTCTCCTAGTCTTTTATCATAAGGTACTTTTATCTTTGTCTGAGAAGTATTTTTCTTCTGAACATGTCCTTGTTCAATGAGTAGAGTGAGTCTTTAATCAAATTCCCCTGAATAGTGTTATTGTAAAAGTAGATATGGGTTTCAGGACTAAAACTGTACATTTAAGAAGAAGGTAAGTGACTTAAAATATATCACCTACACTCTTGGGAGACGGAAAGATAAATAGCTCTGCCATGTAATTATGGTCAATGGCTATGTTGATAGAGATATTCCTGTAATTCATAGTGTCACTTTAGTTGTGCCTGTCCCACACAATTCATATTTAAAAAATAATAGACAACTGGATTGTAATTAATTTGGCTCATCCACTTCTCAAAATTCAGAAATATTGGCGAATCTGGAACAGAAACCTTCACATCTATAACCACAAGAGAAGAACGAAATAAAGCATCCGTGTTGAAATATTCCGGTCTGAAGAAATACAACCTACAATGATACTGAAATTGTAGATTCTACGTCTCTAAAACATCATACTTACAAGATATATCCTCTCAAAAGGAATGTTTGCTAAAGGATATTGAATATTTGCAGATAAATAACTTTATTCAACTGAGCAAAATAACTAGAGTTACCATTGTTTACCAGTTAATGTGATGGAATCCATTATGAGAGTGCATGTGATTAATTCCAGTGATTAATTAAAATGGGGGTGACGTTATTCGTTGTTGTGGTTGTTGCGGGGCTTTATGCCATTTTTCAGCACACGATAGGCTATACATGGCGGCCAGTATTAATGATGGAGGAAGAAACAGGGAAATCCGAGGAAAAAACCACCAACCCACGAGAAGCTACTGGCAAGCTTTCTCACATATCCACATTCGCCGAATCTTAGACTCGAACTCATGCGAACAGAGGTGAGATGGCTGTTATCCTTAACGGACAACGTTTCAGACCACTAGGCCACTCGGGGCCCCTACGTTATTCGTAGTAACAGTGGTTTTATCACTGACGCAGTATACACTATTAATTAACCTGTTGATCGGCTCGAGTTACACAGTGGGTTACATCATCCTTTGCCTGTACAAACTCTGACACTTTGCCGTTGAATTACTTATGACAATTTGAATTGCTGCGCTTCTAAAATAAAAAACTTATAATAATATCGAGACACAACGGATGTGGCTTGAACGCGTGCGTTCCAGGCATGCAACACTTGCTGTTTTAGGGTGCCCGTGAGCGCAAAAAATCGCTGGTAACTCTTTGTTTGATATCGGACAGCTACTGCTGAAAAAGTCCTTTTTCACGGCACACACACATGTGTGTGCGTGCCTTTTTATCGTTGCTCTCGTTCGCCTTGAACTCAACACAAAATGTGTTTTCCCTTCACACCAACATTGCATATTTTAATGTAACAGAACCATCTCTCTCAAGTATACCATCAGCATTTATCAAATAGTATTCGCCGAGAAGTTGCTGATCATACTAAGAAGTCTTCCCCTTTCTGAGCCATTTGTATTGATATTTTCCAATCATATTGATTAATATTATGTTATAATTACTTTTGTCGTCGGTGGTGGGTGGGTCCTCTCTGAGTGCATTGTTTTGACGTTTGATTTGGACACTCTGAGGAAAATAATATCTCCTTGTCATAGTATAGTATATTTATACCTTGAAGTATGGTAACCATAAACGTTTACCCAGGGATAAATAATTTCCTGAGAATCTCCCATTTCGTCAACAAAACCATAACAAATTATGTTTTAAGGAGCCCCCTTCACCGCTACCCAAACATTCAGGTTATACTAAACCCCACAAAGTTCTACGACTCCCTATCCAAAAAGCAGCTAAATTATAATTGCTGAGTCGTGTAGAACGCGTCAGGGTTAAATACGAATACAATAATATATATATATATATATATATATATATATATATATATATATATATATATATATATATATATATTAGCATGCGCGCACATGAATTAGTTTCGTTACACACAAAATCATGCAACTATTGTACACGGATAATTATTATAATAACCACATTCGTACATGAATGTTTCCTTACAAGATTAATCTCTTTCATTAATAAGAACTTAAACGTTATTCTTCCTTCATTTCATGCAACGCATAATTTAATTCAGTTTATCTGTTCAGTTTTAAAAAATATCTAGCTTGTAAGAGACAATATTTTATCTGATGGCGTTTCGTTACAAAGGTCTGAATTAACAATTCTATTCATTAAACGAATGGCTAAAAAATAAAATACTATATTTTATATACATGTACAGATGAAAATTTTTGATTACTTGGTATTGCCATAAGACACCGAGAATTTATTCTGTAGGTCAGATTGTTGAGGTCAAATTTCATAGGCAGATAATCGGCTTTTCTCATTGCAACCACTTTTCTCACGCATCGATAGATAAACTTGAGCTCCATTTCGAAATAGTTACGACAAAAATAAACGTCCCTGGGGTAATGCTGCTAGTGACAACGAAACTCCAGAACATTTTTATAATGTATAATGCATAGCTATTATACTACCCCAAATTCCGTGACGGAGATGGTATCCATTCCAAGCATAATATTTCCTTTTCATATCATTTTGCTGAGCTAATTTGATATCGATTAGACAGTTCTTCGGTTTAACAGCCAAAAGATCAATAATTTGTCTTTTTTAAAGAGAGCGAAAACAGCAACAAAAACGAATAAAGCAAACAAAAGCTAACAATAGCATAAAACATATTTTAATCAATAAGAAAAATATTATAAAAAATAAAAATGGTGGGATAGAAATCATGATCACACGACGTTCATTATGAAATAATAATCAGTTATCTACGTGTGGTACTTGATATAGTAGCATATGATGCTACTAGGTGAGCACATTTTGCTGCATCGTTTTCTGGAAGTACTTGAGGCACACCATCAGGTAATAGTAATGGTTACAGGTAATACGATATGTCGAAATATATTAAGCTGATTCCCCAGATGTGCCTGTTCCTAAACGGCACCTTACTTTGCCTTATTGTCTTTATTCATACCAATAATTTTCAATAAGCAGGCATCATCGATTGTTGGTAAGCTACTATGATTTGCTAAATATATTAACTGAGTGGATTTTATCTTATACTATACTCCATCTTATCCCTCTGTATTTGGAACAACCCATCATGTTGTCTGCTGACACTTTCAGCAGATCTGATAATTAATTTTATATGTTTTATGTGAACCGCGCGTGCACAGCATATAAATAAGTTGCAGTATCAGGTTCTGGGACATCTACAGCCGATGTGACCTTTTGAATTTTCCCTTAATATTATAATAGTTGCTCAAACACACAGCACCAACATTGTTCTCTTATGTATGCTTGGCTATCAAAATAACTAAATTAACTGATCTTTTGCAAGATATCTATTTTAAGGGGATAACAGTTTCAGAAGCAACGTGCAGTGAACATTCAACATTCATTTACTTTCTTTTCACGTCTATTTACATGCACATCGGTTGTTTTTTTTTTTAAGCAAATCATACATAGAATGAAGATGCAATACACAAAAGTTTCAGTGCATAATTCAGTCCAGCTGGAATCATTGCTCATTACAGATACTGCACGTAGAAGCTTAAATGATTTTTATAAAACACAACATCATGCATGTAAAGGACTTTTCTCTTTCTCGCTCTAGTTGTAGATGTGATCTTCTTTGTATCTACCTTTAACTAGTTGGCTACCCAAAATCAGGTCCAGATCAAGTCAAGTGTTGGGTGGATGGGTGTGATTTTCAATGTTTCAAAAGGACTCTGCGTTTCCTTGAAATGCACCAAAGCATACAAGCCTACATTTACTCAAAGTATAGATACTGACCAATAAACGTGCGCTAGAATCAAACTGAAGGATACTGACCAATGGTTTCATCAGTGGTAAAGCAACATAGTTTTTTGTTAACCTCTGACCTTTATCACTGAAAATAGCTGTTCATTTTGTGGCGATCATGTTCTCTGTTTTTGCCGCACGCTATTCTTTATCAGTCTTAACAATGCCATCCTGATATAATGTTCTGGCCATGCATAGCAGCCTGACAGTATTTATTGAATATATTTTGAACAAAGCTCTCTATTTTGATTAGGTCCAAAACATTTGTAATGGTATTAAAAAGGAAAATATAATCTCACCTTAATGGGGGTCTTGTTCATTCCTCAGTTGATTAATTTTATTGAAGATGGCAATGATTCAGACCGTCCATTACCTGATATGAATATAATGGAAACATTCAATGATCCAATGTGCATGACATTTTAATTTGGGTGAAAAGTTCATCAGACTTTGCTAAGAATCAAATGTTGCATGAACAACAGCGATAATACAAAATATTAAGGAGCAGCTCTTACTTGGCCCTACTACCATGAAGATTTTAATCTCTAGCTGTGCAGGTGACTGTAAGTATAATACGAGGATCAAACAGTTTTGCATATAAAGTGAAGCAAAGGACAAAGCGAGGCGTAAATATAATTAGCGCATAATCAAATAGTATACAGATTCACGCCGTAACTTTTATCTTTAAACCCGTCTTTTAAACATACAATAGTGTTAATAAAATTAAAACTTGTATGCTATATTAACAAAAAGGCATGACATAAATATAAGAGACTTAAGTTGCCGGCGTCGAAATACATTAAAAGATAATATAGGTCATTCAAATAAAATAAGTTTGTTGTTGCGTTTTTCGTTCTCGACATCACAGTTTCAATTTGTGTGGTCAAAAACTCCAAACCTAGTATGTCATTGTTGTCGGATATACTCTTTCCAATTCTAGTATGTCAAAAGCGTTGAAAAATAATAATATCTAATTAGAGATGTTTGTTGCTATACATATATGATCTGCAATTAAACTGGTATGATTGGCACTTCTTTTTGTAAATAAAACATTGTCAAACAATAGTTTGATTTTTAGCTGTGATAATAAATTATGGACAATTACATATACTAAAACCAAAGGGTTTGATGCATGCGGCGCGCTAGATAACGCTGACAAGAAAGCATAACAATAACGTAACTGATGTAAATGGCAGTGACTTTATCAAGTATTTCAATCAAAGACAAAACAAATACGAAGAACTGTTGAATGATAAGCACCTGTATGACAGCAATCGTGAATGAATACATTCGCATAAGTCAACAAATGTTTGTCACCACAAGAGATCTCTCATGGAAACCCTTTACTGGATATTACCCGGGAGTGTCCTTGGGTAGTGGAAAAATGGCGATTTTGTATTTGTTTGGAGTTAAATTAGGGTCATTAGGTCAGAAACCTAACTCCGCATTCATTCAGACTTGATCTACATCTTCCTTCGCAACACCCAAGGAACACTGCCGTAGAAACGACATTTAAAACCCCTTTTCTACATTGTAGCACTGTCTCTTAATGTGCAAATTAGGCATGTTAGTATGGAATGTTTTTAAATCAACGTCTATGTCGATTTTATAGTCCATGTCACCCTTGATCTCTTTAACTTCGTAGGGACCTTTCCATTAAACCAATAATTTGTATGTGCTAGCTGGAAGAAGCAATAGAAGCTGATCACATACAAGGAATTTCCTAATTCGCGCTCTTCGGTTGTAATGCTTAGCATATCTACGTCCCGATTTCATAAGTTCATCACGTGCCATCTGACATGTACTCTCGACTTTTTCTCGCAGATCTAGCACGTACTGATAAGTACTTTTTATTTCTCGTTTGCCACTTCACCGTCCACAGTTCGCGTATTATCCTATTCGGGCCTCGAAATGTTCGTCCTTACAGCAATTCGAAGGGTGAAAACCCTAAACTCTCCTGCGGTATTTCACGAAACGCGAACACAACCACGTTCAAATATCGGTCCCATTGTTGCGAACCTTCCGCGGACATTTTTCGTAGCATATGCTTTAGAGTACCATTAAACTTCTCTACCAGTCCATTGCACATTGAAAGATATTTTTGATGGACAACGGCCTACTTATTTCCCCCAAGAGGTAAGAGGTAAATTTGGCATCACAATCCGTAAGGATTTCTTCTGACTTCCTAACCCTACTGAATATATCAACTAATGCTTCAGCCACTCATTCCGTTTTAATAGTTGGCAATGCCACGGCTTCGTGATATCTGGTCTAGTAATCCACAAGAGTAAGAATATACCTGTTCATTCTTTCAGTAACTGGTTGTATTGGTTCCACAATATCCACCGCCACACACTTAAACAGGGTATCTATCAATTGCCTCTGTCCTAATGGCACTCTTATGACCATCCCTTTAGCTACGGTTTTCTGGCTTACATCACAAGACATACAGAAACGTATGACAGTGCCATTAACACCAGGCAAGTAGAATGCAGCGACTACTCTGCTGGTGGTATTCGTCTTACCCAGGTGACCTGCCATACTAGACTCATGTGCAACCCTTAGTACATGGGATCTATATCTCTGGGGTATGACGACATGCCAATACCTCTTACCCACCGGCGTTACAAACTTCCTATGAATTAACTCGTTCTTCCAAACGAATCTCGAGCTGACTCCACTTTTTCAGTGTTTAATGGCACCGCACACGATTTTCTCAACGGTAGACTTGATGGATTCGTTCTTGGTCTTGCTTGAACTCATCACGCGATATTTGGGATATCGACTCGGAGACTTTTAATTTCTGATAAGCAGTTTTCTCTCGTTGGGTTTGTACTCGCGTTTCTACTGCCTGGGCCAAATGGCATCGTGAAATTTACCAAGGTTGGAAGACGGAAACTTTCAACATTACCGATCATCAGATCGTAAATAGGTTTTTCCATACAAAAGACATTTTCAGTTCCCATTAAGAAAGGTGTTTCTACCGTGACCCTTGCTACAGAAATGCGATCGATCCTCTGATCGAGTAGCATACATGGGGACTCCCACCCGAGTATTTGGTTATCGTGCACGAGATTGTGTTTAATCACTACACCCGTGCAACCAGTGTCATGCAATACTACGACATCTCGACTTTTCACGAAACCTTTCGCTTTTGGTACACATGCTTCGAGAAGAAGAAACGTGCCAAGTGAAAGCATACCTGGTTCTACGTGAGAAAAACTAGCACACGCACCTTTATTCGGTTTAACCACGGCTGCTTTATGTGTAAGACCATTCCTCTTAGGACATTTCGCTTGAAAATGACCCCAGTCCTTTCACAAAAAATATTGTATCCCCTGATTACCTGCATCCCTATCTGACCAACCGACCTCAGAGGATTTCATAAGCTCTTTAGGCATCTGTCTCGTAGACAGCCGATTTCCAGACTTATAATCCTTTGAAACGACCTTCTGAGTTCCCCTATGAGCCTCGGCAAACAAATCGGTCTGCTTAGCCGTATCATGTAAGTTTGAGAAGATTTGCTCTTTTAGAAACTGACATAGATCCCGACCAACTGTGTTGAAGAATTTGTCTCTAAGCAAGAAATCAGTCAACCCTTCAAACGTTTTCACCGCTTTGCCTCATTAAATCCGTAGCTAAAAATATTTCGATATTCTCACGATGAACTGACCAAAGGTTTCTCCCTTCTCAGGCTTGCTATACCTGAACTTTTTACGGAAACCGTGTTCACGTGTTCAGTCAGCTCGTACCTTTTTAGGAGTGCTTCCTTCATGACGTCGTAATTAAACACATCATCTCTAAGAAGTCTTGAGTACCCTAGTGACAAACCTTTTAATAAAGCAATGAGATGCAATGCCCAATCTCTAATGAAACCGATGAAGATAACTATCCATATTATCTTTTTCATCGTCAAAAGGGGTGATTTAGGAACCGTTAATTTACTAGAGGCAGACCCATGTTCTCATTTCCTACCTGATGTTCTCATTTCCTACCTGCTGCTAACTCTAACTGATGTTCATGATCTCGTTGCCTTGCTCTTTCCTCTGCCTCTTTGATTTCCAATCTTCTCTGCATTTTAATTCCATTTCTTCTCTTTCAAATTCCCATTTTCCCTGTCAAGTTGTTTGGCCATTTCAATCTTTCTCTCCTCTGTTTCCCTTTTTCCCTGTCAAGTTGTTTGGCCATTTCAATCATTCAATTCTTAGGTTCATTTCTAATTATTTCGCCTTTGCCATTTTGACCCTCTCCCAGGCTTGTTCTTCCTGAACAAATTTCCTTAACACACCCATCATACCAGAATTCTTTGCCCAAAGCGACCAAGTCCTTAAGGGACGACATGACAGTTTAAGCAATTGTAATTATCCACAACAAATTACTCTTATCTTCCTGATGATGACAACAAAAACAAAATGAATCTGTATTTGTACTAAGCCCACAAACTTTTAACAACTAATCAAATAAAACACCTTCTTGAAGATTAGTTTCACAATCATTCACAAGCAAAATGATAATAATTCACTTAATCCATAGGAAAAGATCGCACTTCTGACACCATTGTAGCATAATTGAATCCGAGTGGCTTTTCCCCTTTTGGACTAAATGAATAACAACAAACACAAAGTGATGAATGATTGGAATTTATAAAATGAACTACTAGATATACTAGATATATATGTATGCATATAAAACTAAATCTCACACTCCTATCAAACAATTGATGAAAATTACCCTTGATACATTCACGAAATGATTAAGATAAAAAAGTACAAAAAAATATGATTCATTGTCATCTAGCCTAAAATGATAGGTACAAATATAAAATTTATCATGTAAAATGAAATTCATGTGATCTATTTTAACACATTAAGCTTTGAGATTCATGTAATTTCTCGAGACTTAACAAAGGAAAATGAGCAATACTCATAATGTTATTACTATTGTTTCGACTAAACAATTCTGCGTCCAACCAAATACGCAAATATATGAACATACAATAGTTATTCACTTGACGAACTGTCACTCTTAAGTTTATTCAATATACATATTAATCTGGAACTCTGCAGTTTCACTAGATCCCTTTTTATCGATTCACGTTCATACACTTCACTGATCCCTTTTATGTATTCATTCATATACATATATGTATTCATACACATAGATGTAAAGGGCATGCTTGAATACAGATAGCTACATCCAACCATGGATAGCCATAGCCAGCTCTTATCGGACACTGAATCTCCCATAAGACATTGTCAGCTTCAGCAAGACACTATCAGATCCAATAAAACATCGTCAGCCCTAATAATACATAATCAGCACCAATAATGTCCAATAAGCTCCAATAATGTCCAATTACTCCCATAATGGACAATAGTATCAAATAGGCTACAATAAAACCAATCTATTTGTTACATAAATGGTAATAACAAAGCACACAATCTAACAAAGCTTCTTCACCGGACATAACCTAAAACCGCGAAAAGGTTTCTTGAATCAAATAAAACAAAATTTTGACACTTACTCATATGGCCTGATACGACAGTAGATAATACGTACACCAGTGACAAAATCCAAATGACTTTTGTCTCAGTTCGAAACGTATCAAGCTTAAATCCATTGGAGTGAATAATAGTTATGGTGAAATGCTCGTGTATACCATGCTTTCTTGAGTTATCACCGCCAGTAATTTCGAAATCGCTTTATCTGGAGAAGAGTGATTCAATCCAGGTAATGTTGTACGCCTGTACAACGGATAAAAGTGGAAAATAGATACAAGGCAAAACCAAGTTATTTCCAGCCTTATTCCGTGTAAATTTACCAGGTTCAAACAAGCATAATAACGTTACTTTTGAAGATAATACTAATGAGATTTAAGCAAACACACTGTTCAGCCATTGAAATAGTCATAATCATTCAGGTTGCGTTCCTTGTTTATCCTACAGTCTGTTTAAGTTTGACTGTATATCTAAAGACCCAATGGTAAATTGGTTGAGAGCAACAATTATTGACGTAGATTTATTTTTGGTGTTTGTTTTTGAACTTGATCTTTCGTTAGATTCTTGCTACATGATATGTCTCTTATTTAATTTGAAAGCCATTGTTAATATAGAAGTTTTGCTACTTTCACGTGATCTCATAAATGTTTATTTCTCATATTTCCAGTTCGAGTCACAAAAGGAATCAGAACAAAATTGAAGGTATATTTATTTTACTAGGTTTGCCTTGATGAAAAAAATATGATAGTTTAATAAAAGACAAAATTTTAATTTGAACATAACGATTTAAGCGGAGTGTCAGGGAAAAATGAAAATCTAAATTTCTTATAAATAATATATTAATCAACTTAGTACCCTTTGTGGTCGGATTAAATAAGATCACTGTCATTGATCTGGTCCCTGTGTGATCCGTCGGAAATTCTCAGCTTCATTTTAGATAACAACCACATCTTAGGTATTGCTCCTGGTATCCGATTTCTTATAAGAATCCAATACGCGTTTGTTCATATAGCAAACAAATTAATGGCCAGTGGCAAGATTGTGGCAGGGAAACTAATATGAAATACTTTGCTTGGAAATTATTTATACACCTAAAGGGTATAATTAGAATCTTCATTACTACTGGAATTTTAACCCGATATGGGGCCGACAAAATTAAATGTTATGTCGCACTTAATTATAACCCACATAATTACTTGTCATTGATTACCTTCTGTATTGGACTGTTCGTGATACAGCCTAGCTACTATACAATTTCAACATATAAAATTGGTCAGCTGTGACACAATAAACTATATATTTTCACCAAAGCTGAATTAGGTTAGTATCGACCATTTCAAATGAATATGAAATGTTCTAAATGTTAATTTTGTTTTTTTTGTGATGAATTTGGATTTTTAAAAATATTATGATGAGTTGTCTTTATTATTAATCGTACTAAAAATAACACAACTCAAGGAAATGGTTTTGTATAGAATTGTCTAATGCAGCAATTGGCAATCATTGAACTATCAAGATCTTTAAGAATATTTAGGTTAAGTTTAATGCTAGAAAACCCCACCGAACATTAAACAACTTTATTTTCCCAAAGCCGCTTGGATTTGTAATTAAGAAATATAGAACAGTCTTCTAAGATCATGATTTTCTGATTATGTTCTCTTGTTTGGGAAAGCATAGATTTTGATACTAAAGTTCATTTTTCATGATCTTAGAATGTTGTATCTTACATCATTGGCATTTTGATGTTTGATTTCGTTAAGATAACATGTTCAGTTTTTATAAGTATCTTTCAAAACAAACCATATCACTTGTTTCAAAGTCTAAATCATATATCACTCCCAAGGTTATGGATCATTGAAGTCTGGTTCTTCCATAAGTTTGTTTGCTATCAATATGTCAGATTGTGTATGTCGTCATTAAGATGTGTACAAAACAATAAGCTCTTCCTCGTTCTAGCAGAATACATCGCAAGACTATAAATGACGGCATTACGTTTTACGCCCTAGCCTTATCCTTTAATTTTGCAAAAGAACCGTATAACTGAATCGTATAAAGATAAAATGCTCCCCAGTGATCCTATGTTCTCTTATTTTATGTACTGTATTAAAACTTCCTGAAATCGATTTTAAGACTCGTCACAATGGCGGCATTCCAATATTACCAGTCATTTAAAGTTAAATATTTGATCCCCGTAATATACTTAGTAACAAGAGCTCAATTATTTATCAGTAGAATATGCATTTTAAGGGATAGTTAGACTGTATAATTTGAAAATTTATTGGAATTATAATCTAGTTGTTTAACGCCGACACAAAATCCTTTTGCGAGGAGACTAGATTTCGTTGATTTGTATATGAATAACATGAGACGGATGCGAATGCAATGTTTAGGTGACACGATTTCTTTGATTTCTACATCAATAACATGAGACAATATTTAGTTGAGGTATAAAGTGGTAGATTTTCCGAATTCAAAAAGATAAGATCTCTTAAACCACAATTAAGATGTATGGCATTGTATTACATAGTCTGGACATTTAAATTGAATTTATAATAATTAAAAGATTCATATAATTTCCCACTTTCACGATAACATGCAAAGCATGCATTGAATAATGAATGTGGGTTTGTTAATGCAATAATAGGACATCAGATAAACAACAGACGGAGTGTACTGTATTTTGTTAGACAATGTTTACTTTACAATAATACGATCATGGGGCAAATCTATTTTGTTTTAGTAATTATATATTCCACGTTATTGTAACGTACGTCATCTCTATCATTTTTAAATATTGTGTTCACAGAGTGTCGACATTATTGAGTACTGAGCCCTTTGCAATCCACGATGTCTGAATTTCTTACATTAATATCGCTCTATCTGTCTATGAATGCCAAGAGTTATTACATTGTTTTCTGGTTAATATTGTACAAAGCCAATTATTTATATACTCCAACTTTCATCAGAATATGACTTTGGTCTGTATCGGCAAGAGCAAAACAGCTATATGCAGCAGCAACGTGGCAATTCCATCTCTATGTTTCAACTCACAAGCATCATTGAGATAAGCGTCGAGAAGAAAATCAACACACCAGCATATATTTAATTAATTTTCCATAGAGATAAATGCTTTCGAAATTACAATTCGTAAATTTTTATTCGAAAATGTTTTTTGATTGTATTCTATTTGTTATCGGCAGCTCGGTGCTCGTTTAAACTCACTATACAAACAAAAATAATGTGTATCAGTTTCACCCAAACACTACATCTTGATACTGGATGCAGCTGGTAACGGCTCCTTGCACTTATCATCATATACCGTTATATCACCCCACTGATATTTATGAAAGTATTCAGGTCAATATCTAGCATGGAGTTCGACCAGATCGTTATGAACATATTGAATTTCAGATTTGGATATCATGTGTTCCTGTGCAGTTCCTATAAGAAATTAGTACAATTTCCCTTATACTTTTATATTTTTTGAAACTCTACAATTCAAAGTCGTGATAATGACCTAAATAATCTTTTCGTTTTGCACTTTATCCAAAAACCAATGAACAAGATACATAAATCTATTCAAAAGGAAAGGCAAATTTATCAATCAAAACGTACAGATTAACGAGTTCATAAACAATTATTAGCCATTAACACAATTGTTTATGTCACAAAGATATTTTCATCTCACATGCATATAATTAGTAAATTAGAACACATGCCCGATACAAATTTAGCATAACAGGAACCTCGCGTGCATACACACAAGCCTACTTACTTTACCACCCCTCAATCTCTCAAATTCTGAAATTTGGCCTACAAAAAGATCAGAGACGTCAAAGGTTTCAAAGAGAGACTTTATAACGTGACGAAGAATTCGTCCTCTAGTTTTCACTGACCACTAAACGAACATTGCAATGCAGGAAAGTATGAAGTAAATGTAATTATGACCATTATCATTTCAAGACCATGAACTAATTTGATATATAAACATTGAATTAATTATTTAATTTCGGTCATACAAATTCTAAATTTCATTACACCCATACATAATTCAGTCTGGCTGCATGATGTCATTGCAATCCCATCCAACTTTTGCAATTTATTTAAACTTAATTAACAGCCAGTGCCTGCTGGTTTAAGCATTTCAAATTATATTTTTCAAAAGAATATAAATTTACATTTTCCTATAAGATGAGGTTTATGTCCATGGAGACTTAAAATGAGAAGAACGACATAATGCTAACTTATAATGTTGTATATGATGCAAGGAACGTCAGACTTGTGTCTGTTCGAGTACGTGCATAATTTGGAAATTGAAGACACTGGGGAAGAAGTTTTCAGACTTATAAATCACACAGTGTTTCATAAAAGTGATTAATTACAAACTGCTTTCTGTTAAGGTAAAAAATAAACCGTTTCTAGTCATCAGCTTTTGCAAACATGTTTCCTCTAAATTTATTTCTAAGCATTTCTATATTCTTCTTTATCGGTGCACTTGCTATTTTATGTAATGTACTTTTGGTTTGTATGCGAAAATAAATCTTTTCATAGTTAAGTTACCCACATACATTACGGACACTGATAAACATTATCGAATATATATATATATATATATATATATATATATATATATATATATATATATATATATATATATATATATATATATATATATATATATATATATTATCCTCTTTATATTTAAGAAACGTTTCTCTATCTGGATTGCATCTGTAACGTATACTACATAGGTATCAAGCAAAGATGTTTAGCATATCTTTTGTCACGCAAAAGTGCTTGCGGAATAAAGTACTATTGTGAATTATCCAAATAAATTTGTTAACTAGCAATATCTTGTAACGAAACATATTTTTACAACCACTAGAAAAATTATCAAACGACAATACTTGACATTGTTCCCTGCATATTAAGAAAATTTATGGCACGTGTTGTTTTAAAATATTTAAGCAAATCGAGGGATGAAAGCTATGCTTGTTGATTCAAAAAGGTGGGATGGGTTTGACTAAGGATTGCTAAGCACATGTAATGATAACATCACAAGGCCTCCAGAAAACAGTGTTGGGATAACTGATGTGATATATTGCATACTATCGAGAATAATAATTATCAATTTTTGCATATAAAACCTTTTAATCTCCACCATGCAAGATTGATAAAGGCAAAAAATCATGCGTTGCAAAAATATAAGATATAGTGCAATTGATATCAGATTAATGTTTCAAAATTACAAGCACAGAGGAACCATTGCCGGAACCATTGCCGTCGTTTCCTTCAGAAGATCATTAACTAACAACAAAGTTTTTAATGTTTGTTAGGTAGTACACAATTCCATCGCGGCGATACGGGAAAAATACGTGTAACATATGCTGGTGGTGACTTTTATGCTGACAATCTCATCAATTAACCCTGGCAAATCACTATTGTCACATGTTAGGGGAGATAACTGTTCATTAGTTTGATCCTTCATTATCTGTCGATCTATCTATCTATCTATCTATCTATCTATCTATCTATCTATCTATCTATCTATCTATCTATCTATCTATCTATCTGTCTGTCTGTCTGTCTGTCTGTATATCTATTTATCTATCTATCTATCTATCTATCTATCTATCTATCTATCTATCTATCTATCTATCTATCTATCTATCTATCTATCTATCTATCTATCTATCTATCTATCTATCTATCTATCTATCTATCTATCTATCTATCTATCTATCTATCTATCTATCTATCTATCTAATAAATTTTCAATAGGATGTTCCAAGAGATTACATTACTTTGCATACTACTGAAGGTATGTCTGTCTTTTGTTTCCTTCAAAATTGGCATAGTTTTAACAGTTTGAGTAATATCACTACGATGTTTGCAGTGTGACAGTTTATAGTGATATATAACACTTGGGCATCGTGATGCAGCTTTATAGCATCATATCCCGCCCAGTTACATTATCCTGACATCAGGGGCTGACCAGTTATAACACTAACCTCTAAACCCTGATCTCCAAGAGAGGTATATAGATAAGTGCCATTTTTATAAGTCATTGCTATGACTAGGCCTGGGTTTAAGCGAGTGCGCTATAACCATTTAGGCCACCGGAGCAACACTACTAACAATTGTTAATTTTGTTTTTGAAAATTTTTAAATAGATTTCATGATCTGATTTCCTTAGAAAATAAATGCTCGAAACAAGTGCTTGTAAGAGATCAGATAACCAATTTTATTATATAAACAATAAATGGCACTCATATTTTTTTATTCTAAGGTACCATTAAAACAAGGAAATAAACCGCATGATCTTATTGAATCTCATGTTATGATCACAACATTCGTAAAGATATTCAGGTGTCTGATCCTATGTTTATGGCTTGAAGTGACGGCATCTTTAAATCCTTTGATTTGTATCTCACAAGCCGATTATTATCTTCATTTAGTTTGACAGTTGGTGCTATGCTGGCGTCCAGTTTTGCTCGTTAAACCAAGTGGTTTGTTGCACATATTTGGATCCAGTACAACAAGCTGACGTGGATATTAGGATCATAAAATTAATTCAGCTTGGAGTTGCATGACTGAAGCAATCTTCTGTTGCATCTCTTTTTTTCAATGCATTAAAGTTGTCACATTCTCGTTCTAAACCTATATAAAGTCGTTGAAAAAATGTGTTCATATTACAAGTAAATAAATTCAATTTTGTTGTGTAATTTAAACAATATCAATAGTTGCATGTTGAGATATATGCACATTCGAGTATTTATTCATCTCATCTTTTCATGAGTATGCTCCAAAACATTGACTAATACTGGTAGCATCAATAATTTAGAATCTATGACCTACCTGGCGCTAACCTTTTATAAACCCTATCATATGTTGTGCTCTGGTAAATAAAATTGACTCAGGGTAGGGAATAGAATTTACTTAGAGCACTATTCTAGTTCTAAGTTGTTATCATTGTTGTGCAAACAGCGTTCATATGTATTGCTTTTATTTCTAAAGGCATACATACATAGAACGAGAGATGGATGCGTACAAATGGTGAAAAAAGTATATTTACGTAACATTGCTACGAATGTTACAAACCTTTGCAAACCAGATCCTGAGTAAACAAGATCATAGCCAATAAAGCCCATGTTGTCTCTGATTTATTCGGCATTATGCATACTTTACAATTTGGCCAAACGTCAATCCCCTTCGTTGATAGTTTACATAATTTCTATAGTGTAATACTTTAAGGCTTTTATTTGCATAGATCTCCTAATAATATATTTTAGTTAGCGTTATGAAAAATTTCTCTTACAAATATATTTTTAAAAAAGTATTTTCTCGTATCGCATAAGTTTAAAGTCATTCTTGTAAAGATTCACTTACACGCACTTAATGGCGATCTGTACAAGATAATGAACGTTAACATCATATTTGTTTGGCTAGTCAAGAACGGGTGTTCTTTACCACTTTTCGTTGACAACAGTTAGGCAAAAGTGTTTTCAAAGCATTAATATTCCTTAAGTAAAGTTTTTGTCTAACAGTGTTACCTTCATAATTTCCTGCGTATATTTCAAACAGAAAATGGAACTACCAGTCAGTGATTCCATATAGAAGTCTATGTATAAGTTACGTCGGACTCAAGAAAGAAAATGCTCTTGCAAACATAAAACTAATGTAGAAAAAAAAAACCATATCGATAAGAGATAAAAGTGACGCCAGAATATATTTGTAATTTCATTCTTTATATTCTCTATGGCATCAATATAAATGTTGTTTTAAAACAATGTATCGCTTTTATTCAGAACATTCTAAATTGGTGTAAGATGTGGTTTACGGTAAAAATTTATTCTCAAGACGAGAGGATAATTGAACCTATACCCTTAAGGCTTTCAACCTCAATGCTAATGAGTTCATTTATCATTACCTTCATCTAGAGTCTTGATTGTACGTGTATCCGAACAATTAGAGAAAAGACTTGGACTATGATTTGGCAGTGAAACTGAATGTTTTGGTACATATATGTACAAGTTACCATTACAAGATCCAGTTGCCCCGATGTGCGTGAGACAAGCAATAAAGATTTGAGTAGTTTGGGGACAACGACATTTCTGCAGTTACCCCACGAGAATATGCAGCAAACGTAATCATTAAGAGAGGAAAATATTTTGGGGCAGAATTTAATTTAATGGGACATATTGAATTATATATATATATATATATATATATATATATATATATATATATATATATATATATATATATATATATATATATATATATATATATATATATATATATATATATATATATATATATATGTGTGTGTGTGTGTCTTCCAATTTTTTGAGCTATTGAAAGCACAGAGACGCAGTGTAGCTATATGAGTAATATTATTCGTCATTTCGTCTTCGTTTTATCTATTTTCGATTTCTTGCTTGCAGATCTCTCCCAGTCAAGTAGATATGTAGGAGTCAAGATTTTCTCATGGTGTTTAGAGTTTAGCGGTTGTTGTTCTTATGAAAGGTGATTTGTCCGCTCAAATAAATTAGTATCGTAACATTCGGAAGCTGTTTTGCATTTACGCCTCTCTCTCTCTCTCTCTCTCTCTCTCTCTCTCTCTCTCTCTCTCTCTCTCTCTCTCTCTCTCTCTCTCTCTCTCTCTCTCTCTCTCTCTCTCTCTCTCTGTAATAATTTGAAAAGATAAAATTTATAGCCCAAAACTGATACTGGACACAACATATAATAGATTTTAAAAGTTCTAGACCTTAAAGCGCGACTGGAAATTCCTCTTAGATACAAGATAAAATCATTCTCCACTAGATCTCAGGTCACAATTAGCATTTTCTAAAAATAAAAACAACCCAAACTGTTACCTAGTGGAAATAACTTCTTTCTAGAATGTTCCTGATGTTTTCTAAAATAAAAACCATAACCTGGATAATGTGAAATACACTAAGGAAATTCAAAGACTAAGCCAATAATCGCTTTAATTATCCTGGAGTAATCTGTTCATGTACTACATATTCGTACTTTTGGTATAGTAAATTTGATTTACCAGACTCAATTATCATCTGATAGGATAGGTTATTTTGTTTTATATATTTATTCTCTGCCTTTCTCTTTTCGTTCTTCATAACCCATTTGTATCAATCTCTAAAGATTCATGTCGTTCTTCACGTGTCAGCATATAACTGGTGAATTTTAATTCCCAGATTGGTATCTGATATGAAGCTTTTATGAGATAGATGCCATTTATTTTATATTGTTCTTTTAGCGAGGTTAAATAATGCTCTTAAAGAAAAAAGCACAAAACACCAAAAAGAAAATAGAAAAGCCACCTATGCGTATAGGATTATGATTATTTAATTTTGTATTTATTCAAGAAATGTGCTAACATATTGACTGTGCAAATATGCACAAGCCTTAAAATGCAACGTCCTTGCAATTATAAAATGTTTTTGTGAAAGTGGGTGTACTTATTGGAAGATTGCACAGCGTATCGTCTTTGATTTTCTATCTTAGGTCATGCTTATTCAGATAGAGACGAGGAGAACGTCTCGCTAGAGATTACATAATTGCTATATGCAACTTGCCGGTTTATCAATGCAATCAAAATGAGAAAAAATAGTTGCTATTTGCCTCTTTTTCATAATACTAGAGCAGGTCGAAATTCGCATGTCAACGTCAGTTTCAAAACTATGCCATTCACTTCCACGTTCCACCATTTTCATCGCACGTACGTATCGAGCAGTCGGTTAAAAAAATAGGGTTTCATGTCTGTGGTGAAACATCTGTGAGATCAACATGAATTGTTGGATTTGGAATTGATTGCCATTATGCTAGAGTTCTTGACAGTTGCTGTCAGAGTTTTTTTCACTTGCTGCAGACTGGACAATATATGCTGATGCATTTTACGTGGGATCTGATGTATACACTATTTTGACTTTCTTAGAGAATGAATGGAGTGGCCACTTAATTTAAGATTGGGTGTTTCAACCAGTATGATATACATTAAAAGCTACTTTTCTAAAATTCAGAGAAATAGTTGTCTTTAAGCTCTTTGGGGTAATATACTGTGTTGTGAAACATAGTCTTTGTTTTTATTCATCACTTCCATCCTCGCTATCCCTACTGTCCTTGGATATTACAGGGTAGGTCAATTCATGCTGCTTTTATTAAATAATTCGACGAGTTTGTGCCCTGATATTTGAATTGTTAGATTAGATTTATTAGAACTCCGTTCTTATTTAGCTTCCTGATGTGTGTTTTTTTAAAGTTGGGAATTTGCAAATATAATTAAAAATATATATATTGATTTAAAATATCGATAGTAAATATTATCTAAAATATGTTAGAGTTAAGCAAAAGTACTTCCATTTGATTGTGATATATATATATATATATATATATATATATATATATATATATATATATATATATATATATATATTAGATAGCAAAACATATAAAAGTATATTTTAGATATTAGGTGTATTGATTGCGAAGGATCATATAAGCAGTTGTTTACGATTATTATTATTAATATTAATAAGAAAACCTATTAACAAGTGTGTGGTAGTTTCTAATTGGCTAATAGAGTCATGTGGGTTCTTAGAATAATCAAGTTATTTTCCATTAGATGGGTTAGGTCAGGTGCGTTCTTTTGAGATCTGAAATATTTGTAAAGGAGTATGTAGCTAGTAGGAGCAAAATGTATTTCACTCAATTTGCTTGTATATCATCAGTAAATGAAGCTGGACATCTTTTTCAATGTTATTTCGTATGCTCATGACATCAGTATGCAGACGTATTCAATGTTAAGTTAAAATGCGAGAAGAAATATTTATATGGGTTATACGCTGAAATTGCATACAAATGTGAGAGCAAACATTTCTTTGGGTCATACAATGGAATTGCAAAGTGAAAATTTGGCTAAAATTTTATTATCAGATTATTGTGAATTATTCAAAAAAGTTCTTGACAAAGCCGTTTTGACTCATCGGGACTACTGGCAGACCGCTGCATAAAGGATTCTGAAATTCATCAGAGCACCCGATTTGCATGGACTTAAAAAAACTTTGGATAGTATTATATTTAATTCAAGTCATAATGCTGTAAGTTCTTACATATCTAATTTGATAAATTTGATAATTAAATTATTTATTAAGATCTACAAAACTTGCCGCTTTCAGTAACCTCTGTTACCTAGTTTATGATAATAGAGTCGTCACAATTGCGTTACTCTACAAGTGATGCAATTCAAATGTGATATATAATAATAATTTATTCTTCTCTATGGCAGAGAGAATTCCGACAGTCATCATTTCTCTCCAGATTTCATATAGCGTGTTGACAAAGTGAGAGTCCTTTTTAGAGCTGCCCAGGTATAGCGTATGTCATGTTTATAAAGATGCTAAAAGGGATTCTCATAATTTCTTTCTCTTAGCTCTTGTCTATATAACGTACATAAAGACCTCCATTATCTTCCGAAGCGATATAAGTTATGATATTTGGCCAAAAATTAGATTATGATCGCTTGAGTGCAGATATATTCAGTGTTCCTCTCTAAACGTAAAAGCTTCCATTATTAAAGGTGTATTCAGCAAGAGTATATTTAATAATTTACTTTTAAGATCTCTGTCCAGATAGTTCAATGTTTCTTGAAAAACCAATGACGCTGAAACTGCGCTTGCTAACTTGAGTTGTTTGGTTTCTTTATTATTTGAAATATACGAAGGACTTTGTAAGCAGCAACTTTTATTAACCATATAATAACAATAAAGAAATGGAAATAAAGTTAAATGTTATATTTTGATCGGATGAATGTGTATTTAATCTTTTCTTTAAAATCGCCCATGTTTTTGGCTAATCAAGAGATCAGTAAATTATTACATTCTAGATTAATTATAATTCTTGGTCTGAAGTGCATTGCCGATGCTCTAGCATAAACTTTTAAGCTCATTGTGTTTCTCGTTTGAACTTTTACTGGTCAAATTGAATGTCATTTCCTATGGAAACGCCATATGACTTTATACCAAGATAAGAATCAATTTATAAACACACACCTCTAAGATATTTTGTTCAAATTTGCCACTTCATTTTCTTCTGGCAGACAAGGTTAAATGAGAAATTTATCAATTTATTAGTAAACCGCGAAAACGTTCTGAAACTAATATCTTTGACCGTGAAAAATAATCATGAACATTTTTTAAGTCTCCTGTGTGTGTTTTGTTTCGATATTGTTCTAGGAAGAAACGAACATTTGCGTAGATTGGCTTTATAATTAGTATGCAAGTATGCATCAAAATGGGTTTAATTAACATACCTTAAATTTATAACATTAGTACTCTCTTGCAATAGGTTATTCATCTTATTGTGATTAGTAGTACACATTTAGTGATAATCGTTCATGATGGTTGCCATACAGTGAATTCAGCATATAATTATTACGCATGGAACTTAGGCAAACTGGAATAAGTAGCCAAAGCAATAATTAGATGGATTAAGTTATCTTTATTTTACATTTGATAACCCATCTATCAATTTCTCTATAATCATAGATATGCAAATTGAAATTTTATTTATATAAAAAAAACCTCATTAAAGATGCAATCTATAATCTTGACAAGTATACGCATCACAGGAATACCTATGATAACCAAACAAATATAAATATAACTAGCATGTTTGATATAAACAAATGACAATATATCTTGCAAAAAGGCACATATTCATCCTTCCCTTAGTGTTAGGTGTCATTTTGCATTAGGTGATATATTTATAAAATTGTGTTCAAATTCAGAGCGTAATTTGTAGAAAGATTAAAATACATTATGGATATTTCATCTTTATCAACAACAAGATTCAATAATCTGAGCATTTTGTTTCATTGCTCTACATTAAGAGAGTGATAATTACATTACGCTTTGTTGAGGAGCAGTCTGTTTTCAATCTGGAAAATATTATGACAATATCTTAGTCTTTTGCAGCTTTTCGGAAATATTCACAAAATGTGAAAATACATTGTACTAACGATTCAACCATTACAATGATTCAATAATGTACCAAAATAATTGGTTTGGTAAAGGACTTTAAACGTTATCTTAAAAAAATATTTCAACAATAGAATCTAAGGTCAAATATATTTTTCCTCTGTAAATTGAATTAATCTTGGATTTTCTTAGCAATTAAAATGAGAAGTAATTTTGAGATAAATTGTTATAGTATATAACGAGCACTTATTCACTCGTAGTTCTCTAATGTTACAATACATTTTATATTACTTAGTCGATATCGGAAACCATGCTGATTAAAAATGGTATATTTAGAGGCAGCCATGGTTGATATAAACAAGTGGGCTTGTTCCGTTATCAGTTTGCTCATTATTTCTAGATTATCAGCTTTCATGTTTAGCTCATAAAGGAAAGGTCAAAGAATGGCAATCATTCCCATCATTATATTTATGCATTGTTTAGGTACTAGTTAATTTGTGGCCTGACAAATGAGTCTTATAGCTGCAATAAAAAAGGAAAAATTAGCTACCATTTTGCTTCTGTAGCTTTATAATTATATATAATACTGTAATTACTGATCAGTTGCAAGGTAAAAGAAACAAATATTCCCTGTCAACGTCATTTACTTAAAATGTATTTGAAAGCTCATTTATCATGGCAAATTAGTTTGAAAATAAATACATTTGTAGTTTGTAAAAAGACTAAAATCGTACTTGACAAATGTTGCAATCCACACAAATCATTTAATTCTCTCAATAAGCGGTGTTTGCGATGGTTTCAAAACTGTCCTATATAATTATTACCTTGACAATTTATTATTAACTTGACTAGATGATTATAGATTCTGTCTTTACACGGCTTATAGGCTTTGATTTCACTTAAGCAATATATTCGTCTTATGATGTGGCGTCAACTAGAAATCATATCAAAGCTGATAGAACTCCATATCGTATTTGTTCTCTAAACTAAAACGAAATGGGTTATGCTCGATTTGGAATGTTTGATACTGGAATAAATGATATTATTTTGTATAGTTTGAACAACAGTAGAAAAGCAAGGTAAGATCCTCTGTGTAGTTAAGTAATTCCTTATGGACGTCTTTTCACAGCCTGTGTGTCACAGGAATTCATCATGTCAGAGGATTAAAATCACTGTGTTAATACTGTTCGTACACATTTAGATACATAGGATTAATCATTAGTTTGGGAAAGTGGAAGAAAATCTGCATACCTCATTGATACATTTGAAAAAGTTCAGGCATGCAATGCATAGTATAGAATTGTACAGTGAATACAAATAGGAAAAATAGACGTCATTTGTATTTGTCATTGCATGTCATTCATTTTTGCGGGACATCTGTTTTACAGATTTGTCATGGTTATGATTGGTAGACATGTACAATTTCCATATATGCTGAAAAATGCACAAAACCGGTTTCTTCTTTTGATAGAATAACCAATGGTTTAGACCACTATTGATAATTTCTACATACAGGTTACAACACGTCTGACATCTATATGGAGTAGGTGAAAAAATTTGGTTTACTTAGATTTTATCCTTCATCTTGCTTTACAAGAATCGACGTCGTAGCATTTCTCAAAATGAATCAGTGATAACGTTGGTAATACATTTCAGCATTGTATTGGTAATACGATTTTAGTATTAAAACAAAATAGCATGATTAAAAGGCTGTCTTTGCTATCAAAGACAAAAGTTTAAAAGAAAGAAACAGAGTAAACACCTACTTGAATGAGTGAGACAGCAGTGTTTGTTTGGTTGGATGCCAGTGATGACGTCAGTGTGAAATTATCAATACAAAGCTTCATCCAGATTTGATTATCGATACAACCCAAGCGCAGACTGTACTTGATTACACTCTTCAACAACCATGCTTCCAACATACATGACATAAATAACTCCATTGGCGCAGCACTGGTGAGGCAACACATCTTCATAGCTGATACACTTTAATCCCATTAGCCAATTTTACCAGGTTTCCTTATTGTTGTGTTCCTCTTAATTTATCGAAAGTCTTTGATATTATATTACTATTAGCTCTATTAAGTAAAACTTAAGTAACCTTGTGTGAACTACCACCCTGCTCGATAACAAAAGAAGTTAAAACCTAATCCTTAAATAGTGCTTGATGTACATACAAGGTCGGATTCGCTTATCTAATTTTTTTCATCAATGTCTGCACACATATATTAATCTAAGAGGTTAACTTCGCTTAATGGTATTCAGCGCTGGGGCTAGCTTGTTTCTGACTTAAAACACATTTGATAACAATTAGAAGCAACTGTTGTTTTCTTACCAAATGGGCTGAATGTAACAAGCACGAGTTATTAAGCAGAACAAATATTGCGCTTTTGATTTGATAGCTTCGTTTTATGTAGAACATCCACTTAGATGGTTTTCTCAATACAACAAAATCACATAGTTGTCAATCCTATGCGAAACAAACAAGTTACATGAAGGTTCTATATTTTGCCCATTTGTACATTTCACTACATTTAGTGACCTTTTGCGTCCTTTGTCATCAAAAAGGACATCAAAATGAATGAACGGAAGTATCACTATGATATTACGTCCAATATTCATTTGAACACAGAATGCTCTTAAAATATTTCGGTCTTGTACTTTGGGCCTCTTATGTTAATTGCTAGTAAATAGGAAGCTGATGGCATCGCATCAGCAAATCATGCAAACAGTTTTGGACGTTGAACCCGGACTTCATTGCGGACGAAAATCTGATAATTATCGTATTATACAGGTGCTTCACAAGAATTAATGACTAGTATCGAATGGCCTTTGTGCCTGCCTAGTTGGTTTCACCGTAATCAGATTACTTCTGATATTGGTATTTTGGTAACTATGTTAGCACAAATAAATCAAGTCCCACTGCAATTCATTTGGCATTAAAGAAGCCTATCACCAAAATAATTAATTTCTTCGAGAATTAACCGTTTGTACATCAGCCATTTTTTTGATAACAAAGCATAAGTTAAAAGACCGGAATACTTATATCAACAAATGTATTTTCATCGACACGATAGGTGTGATGTTTTGTCAGTTTCTAAAACGTTTCGAACTTTCTTGATAATCCTTATTCTTCATTGACCGCATGATATAAAACTAGACATTTTGCATTTTTAGTATGCTTCGTCCATGGTAAGAATCGCATTTCTTATTTATTATTAAGCAAAGTCTGATCAAACGTTCTTAAAATAATATGCCGCTAGTGAGAAATTTTAAACATCTAAATTTGCCAAAACTTTTCAATAAAAGAAAGTTGTGCACGTTTTCTTACAATTAATTTAATTAATTAAAACAAACGAGGATGAAATGAGTTAGAATGGTCGTTAACATAAACGGCATGCAGTTGGCATAATATTTTGCTCTTTTGGACACGAAAAGATTATAATGAAAGGTGAAACTGTGTTGAGACAAATACTCTTTACCTTTGAACGCTAAGTAATTATATTGAAAGAGACTATATTAACTTTGCGAAATAATAAAAATAGAAACAAAATAATGCCAGAAGGCATTAAGAAAGAAACCAATTAAAAATATCACGCATTTATAGCGACCTAAAAATGAAACACTTGTGGTTATCTTTATCGATCGAGAAACAGAATTTATGTAATTAAGAGTAACTAAAACACACTTGTTCCTCGAAAAAAAAAACCAGAAAAATTCACAATTATTGTAATAAAATATGAAACGATAAAGCTAGGTACGTGTCCGTTGCTGTAGCCGCAATATATATATATATATATATATATATATATATATATATATATATATATATATATATATATATATATATATATATATATATATATATATATATATATATATAATATAATATAATATAATATAATATAATATAATATAATATAATATAATATAATATAATATAATATAATATAATATAATATAAACACAGAAAAAGAGAAAGAGAGAGAGGGGGATTAAACGTAAATATAAATGTTAGCAATACAAATGCTTCTAAAAGAAAAGAAGTTACTGGTTCTTTAAAGTGACGCTGAATTATGAATGATGTGAAGTGCAGCCCCCAACAACATATTAAATATGAGTTTCCGGTAATTTTCTAGTAAGTAGGAGTCACAGCTCTAATTGCGTATTGTTGGTTTCTGTTGTTATTATTAGCACGTGATTTAACTAGAAAATGGCGATTGTAATGAAAGTAAGATATGAGAGTTATAATTAAGGAACGGAAAGTATATTATTAACATCAGAACAATAAATTGGAATGAACTAATACTAAATCAGTGAAGCTGACTATTTTCCAGGACACTGACTTGGTGAACACGACAAGTTGAGCAGTTGCTACTGATTGCTACTTTATCAATGACCTAGGTGTAGTATAAAACGATTGTATAAGTACCAAACATGACGTAAGATTTTGTAATAACGTTTCCACTGATATTTTTAGCAACAGCTGCATGTTATATATTCTTGCAAATATCCATAAGTATCGTCATGACTCGACCTCTTTGTCAATAGTACAAAGTTTTAAGAGCATTACATCATGCCAACAGTATAGAACTGACTTTTGGTATATAGGGAAACAGCGTATCTACAACCAAACAGAGTGGTAACATCTTGTTGATTAAAAGCATATGTGAGACAACTATTTTTTGGAATAAATCAATGTTAGAAATTATTGGGAACAAGGGAACCGAATTTTTTTTATTGCTAGAAAAGATTTTTTTTCTTGTACAGTTGCTTCAAATATTTAGCACAAAATCAGTAATAGTGATATTAGTCTGTGACTCTCAAGCTTATCTTTAATTTTCTTGTTATCCTTTTATCAAATCATTAAAATGAGATCCTTTCCTCATGAGTGTAGTACTTATTTATATTTCATCATGGAATTAAATAGTATTAATTTTGGTGTTAAGAATAATATTCAACCGTGCATGTTGTATTCACTTTGCAGCAAATAAAAACTAGGCGCTTTTGACTTTTTATTACAGTAATAAGATTTTGAGTGATTTCATCATCTTTATGGTTCTTGTTTGCATTAAGTATTACCTAAATATTCTGTAAAGCAGGAAACTGCTTATTTTACAGTATTATCGAAATTATTGCTAAACGAAGCATAATCTTTCAAAATGAACATTCCTAATTTTGCTGAATGAAATGTTATTACCGGCAAAACGCATTGAGTATCAAAGAATAATAACGGAATATGATAGATGTGTCTGGAGATATGATTCGATTTCTATTAATTGAATTAAAAATAAAAATTACTTTTGGTTTCAGAAAAAACACTCTAGAATCACTTTTGCAAGGTATCCTTTTCCGTTAAGTTATATGAGGATTGTTCATTTCTGTCGGGAAATTGAATAGCTACGATTTGTAAATTTGAGCATTCCATCCGTACTTTTTTCTAACTCTTACATTACATGAATCTACCATTTTATTTGTTAATTCTTCTCCGCCAAAATTGTTGACAATTATTCACCGATTAATTTAAAATTAAGAGCTCAACTTTGCATACTTGCTGTAAATATTTTACTATTTGCTACTTATTTTTAAATTTAATACTTGCACTCACATTTCTTCCTTAGTAGTATGTTGCCACGTTACCTTGTTAAAATTCTAGATCTTTCCATGCTACATCACCATTTTCCAGTAATTTTGAGCCCATCTTTTCATAGTGTAAAGAATTAATTATTAAATGTGTACTATATTTAACACTTCCTCATTGTATTATTATACGTTTAATTCTTACTATCTTCCCATCCCACACAAATTTACATAGGGTACGAGGAGTGCTTCAATTTTTGCTGGTTTTGAATGAGATGTAAAATATATATGAATAAGGGCAGAATTTTTTAAAACAAGTCATTTACTTGACCAACTACTGCAAAGGTTATTTAACTGCCAACATTTTTCATGCCTTTGTTTATTTCTATAATTAATTTCCACTATTTGTTGTAAGTCTAGAGAAAAAGTGATTCCAAGGAGTGAAAAACTAGAATGCCTGTATAGTTCCATAGCGAGACTTAATTTTGCAAAAAAAATTCCTGGTTTCCAATATCATTTGTTTTCTTGTTGCACTTAAATTCAAATAACATGAAACAACCTTGCAAGATTTATGTAGGTCTTTCACAAGAATTTTGCGAACCAACGAGATGTATAAAAAAGGTATTCGGCATACCTACCACAATCTATACTCAAACACATCAAGGATGAGTACCCGTAAATCCAGATTTTGCTTTAAATTGATAGCAAAAGGCTCCACGCGAATTATAAACAAATAAGATGCATAAGGATCTCCTTGACGACATCCTATTTCACATCGAAAAGAATGATGACACATTTTCGTTATTTATAAGACAACCTATTGTGCCGTTTATCAAACTGCTTAACCCACTTACAAACAGAACCAAAGTTAAAAGACAAATTAACTCTTCACAAAGTTAGAGTTAAATGAGTCGATTGCTGTTCAAATTATATTAATAATAATAAGCCATATATATTTTCGTACTCTAGTTAACTAATTATATATTATAATGATCTGGTATTTTCTCTAATGAATCTACCTTTTAAAAATATGTTTTGAGTATCACTGATTATTGATGGAAGAAGTTTTTAAAATCATCTCTATAAAAGCTTCCGAAGCTATCTTATAGTCGATATTCTGAGTTATATAGACCTGAAATTGTTTTAATATGTTATGACTAATATACAAGATGAATCTTCTTCAATAAAGGAATTATATTGTTTTATGGTTATTTGAATGATCATAAGGGATAATTGTATCCTAGCTTAGGCTTCATCCTATCCTGAAAAAGACAGCAAATTTCTCCATCTATTTTAAGTCTATATTGGTAAACTGTATCCTCAGTTTTGAAAAAATAAGTATACACACAAATATATATATATATATATATATATATATATATATATATATATATATATATATATATATATATGTATATATATGTATGTATATGTATATGTATATATATATATATATGTATATATATATATATCTATATATATATATATCTATATATATATATATATATATATATATATATATATATATATATATATATATATATATATATATATATATATATATATATAAACGTGGACTTGCCTGTAATCTTAGAACTAAATATTAACATCTCGTTGTGATATATATATATATATATATATATATATATATATATATATATATATATATATATA
>JAEAOA010000514.1:0-120000 GCA_016746295.1 Potamilus streckersoni | reverse complement strand
GTTCTGAATAGTTGCCGTGAGATTTCACAATGCTAGAATTAAGACCAATGTAATCAATCGAGCTTAAAATTTAAGTCTTAAATTGTCTGCATACGTTCGTATAGATAACTTTATTTGAATTTATAAATGAATCTTTATATTTTCAGCATGGAGGCGAAATAAGTTTCTTTAATTCATTTTTTGAACGGACATACTATTCATCTGTATTTTGTCTCCAGAACTGTTTATTCTACACCATGGGTAACAACAGCGCAAGCTGTTTGCTTTTCTTTTAGAAAAGAAAACATTATCTACACTTTTGTTATCCATATGTGTTACATTGGATACTATGACAGGCTATATTCAAATATATGGAAGCAATTTTTTTCGAAGGTCTATCATGTATTGTGATGGCTAAAATCGATATTTGTCATTCAAATTTTCTGATGATGGATACGTCATAACCATGGAAACATCTACTGTGCTGAAGGTGTTCATAATGTGTAACTATATTATCAGTCCCTGAGAAACGCATTTTTGGATTTTATATGAAAATAGGTGGTTAATAAGTATGTTAGTTGGAAACAGTTGGACTCTCTTTTAGTACAGATATATGTTGTATGCCTAATGTGCTTTCAGTATTTCATGGCTATTTGATTATACTTCACAAGACAACGGATGCAGCAGGTACAGATGCACATGAATCTCATACAAAGTAAAGGTATTTTTTACTCAGCTGACATTGTGTGTCAAAATCGTTTTAATTTTCAATGTGTCTGCAAACTTCAGCTTCCACAACTCATAAGTAATCATGCAAATATAGACCGTTATTTATTCTCAGACAATCATCACGTAGAAAGGATATCAGATCCGATTATCTTTAAATTTTATTGTTGAAACATATTTTGGTATTTTCTATCTTTATCTTTTGAAAGTATTATAGTTCAGTTTATTTTATTTCTACCTTCATTGTGTGTATTGCATTTTTTCTTCTAAAATTTAAGTAGATTTGTTGCATTCGATCCCGCTGTTTCGCTGTCATCCCTTCTGCATTATGGTTATGTCTGGCTCTATCTAAGTAACATTAACCTATCGGATTAAATTGAGCATTTGTTTTATGTTTATATATTGCAACGATGCCAATAGACTTTGAAATTATATAAAGGTTAAATGTGCATGAAGTGCTTTGAGTGACAGCTGACTTCGTTCCAATCTAGTAAAATCTTGACGTATTCAGTGTTAAGAACTTCTGGCTTCTTATTAAGGTCTTGTGACGTTTTCGAAAGAAATAAAATATTTTAAGATTGCTAGTTCCAGATCTAATTTAAAATTGTTTTTGCACGAACAGTCTTTTCTAAAAAAAATTAAAATTAATGCCATCAATTTTCTCAGTTAACGACGATATCAAATGTGGTTCTCTCTTCCAGACCATCTGTGAGTACAATCTTCTTTGTTATCAATATTGCAATACGCCTTAAACAAATTGCCTAACTCTGAAATAGAGATCATATGACGGTGAAAATGGTCACATACTTTTTATCACGGTCTGAAAGCATGAACAAAAAGACGACATGTTCAATGATTAATTCAGAAGTTAATTATTTTTTTCCACGGCTACCCGAAATGAGGATTCCGCGGGTCTCAGGAAACAGTGAAAATGACAAGTCACATAAAGGTGATAGTAGACTCATCCTAACTGCCACGTTTTATAGGCTTGCACGATAACATTTAGCACGTCACTTGATTAATTAACTCAAACATTTATTAGTCTCTTTTCCACAGATACCCTTCATTTGATCTTTCCTGGAGGCGGGCATCGTATAGCAGAGAAATCACTGCATATGGAAATCGTGCATTGATCGTATGGTCCGATACTTTTGACGCCGCTGCTTTCTAAGGGATGCAAAACAAACACATGCAGCCAATACATTTTTAATCTCGGTTTTGTACCTCTTACGTTGCTTTTTAAATTGCAACATTAAATTTAGCCATTCTACATATAGCGGTAAAGCAGTATCTTGTAGCTAGTAAATTATTTGCTTGCGTCCAGATTCGTAGCATTTCTAAGTCTGATTACTTGCTCTCGATATATGTCCAGGTAAATCTTGATGAGAGAATAAAACTGTAAGTGTGAATCTGCAGTTAAGTATCCTTTTTCAACTAATCCGGAAAGAGACCTCAGAATTTTCCTCTTTTTGGATTGGTCGAAAAAAAATCTAAAATTCGAACTCACGCCCAGGAGTTTTATTTCGAACATAGATTATTTACGTCCGAATCTACTCCTTACATTCTTTTCGGTCAGCTTGGCAGTGTAGTATTGATTTCTAAAAAGAATCTCACATTGTCCAAATCTATATTTGCTTTTAATATACATTAGATAAAATTCAATCCATGAGAGAAAGGTCAATTGTCTAAGATATATATATATATATATATATATATATATATATATATATATATATATATATATATATATATATATATATATATATATATATATATATATATATATCGCTGTTTATTGGATCAAATGACAATCTCGTTGCGTAAAAGTTATTTATTTTTGATGTAATATACTCCGTTATAAATTATGCTCTTTTCTTATTTGTGCTTTTATTAAATGTTAATTTAATCATCATTTAAAGAACATAATGAATTGTATTAGAATACCATACTTCCCTCCTTAAGGTTGTAACAAATAAGTGAGGCATATTAGTGTCGAAATTCTTTTGTGTCTTTACAGCCAGCCAGATATGGTTAGAAGGTATACGTTGTCAGCTATATATTTCATCGTGTTGATGATTATTATTTATTTCATGATCTAATGCGTCAAGAATCGGCTGTTTGTGATCAAAGCTGTATTACTTAGTTAAATATCACAACCGCTCACTTGATAAGATTAATGCTGAATAAAGGTCGATTTTGCTATGCACAATCAGTATATTTAAAATGATTGAAGGTTCTTGTTGCATAAAGACTATAAAAAATATCTATACTATTTCTCCTCGCATCCAGACACAAAAACGAAACTAGAGCAAACGAGCCAAATCTTCAACTATGAATACGTTATATTAATGCCTTAGGAGTCGAGTATGACTCCAAACAATATGGACTCTAATCTGCCGTAGCAAAATGGACATGATGGTCAGAGTCTCTTTTGAGTTATCAACTGATTACTAGTAAACAATTGCATAGACCCACATTGGCGGCATAATTTTATGTGGCAGATTATGCTTTGTGTAGTTTGCAACTGGACTGGGTATAAAACGAATACATAAGTAAACGTACGAAAAATAAGGAATATGGATTTTCATTGGATGATCTCCAGTTCCCGCCCCAGCCATGGTTAGACAGAAGAAAATATTTATGGCAAACATTACAGAAGAATTACACTTGTTTGCTATACACGTGATACCTGACATTTTAGACATATGAGAAAGTGTTGCTAGGTGTCAACCCTCAGTTTAATATTCCATCGTAAAGGCTAGAAGTATGACACAGATTGGCTCTTAATTATTTTCGGCCTCATGTGACAAGCTACCACGCGCTTGACAGTTGGTCAATCTCATCTATGTTTAACCACATTCCCTATAATGGCATTTGGAAATAATAAAAATATCACACTATAAAAATACTTTGGATTGGAAGAATCTATGTTTGTTGGATTTCAGGTGGTATGTAAACAATTGAATTTCATGCCAGGGCATAAACACCATTAAAGGGAAAATTACGACATTTTTGAAGACCAAAGCAGTAAAATGACGAGTTAAAAACAGACAGGTGCAAAAGTTAACACTAAATAATTGTGATATATCTTTTAATTAAAGTCAAGATCATGCGATGTGATTTTGATGTGTGGTGTATGGAAAAGAAATCTCTCGAATGAAATTAGCTTTGATATACTAAGAGCTCTTAGTCTCAAAATATGGCACCAGAAGCCCACTTTCGTTTGTAATTGATAGCGTTTGCTATTGTTGTCACAGACTATCATCTTTCTTGCCAACGGATGCTTTGTCTGTCTTCCAAAGTCTGTTTTGTAAGAATAATTTCTTCATCTTATTTTTATTCACATCAATCATAACTTGTTACATCTGACGCAAACGAAATATTACATATTTGTCAAGCGAAAATGACCTAATATTGCATTTGCTGGAATACAATACGTAGTTCCATCAAAAAATTATAAACGTCATAAACAGAATGAAAACCTATTCTTACATTTGATGCAGTTCCATTACTGGCCTAAAGCGGATAAGGTAATCCTAACATGGTTGTTATTGATGATGATTGAGAAAGCCAATAATCTTGCCTATTTAATTTTAAATGTTAAATATATCTTTCCGCTATTTTCATGCTGTAATAACAATTTAATGGAGTTTACAGCTAAGGTAAAACCATCTTTATATTAAAAACCTTGTCCTTTATATTTTATGTCGTTTCCTTTAACCCTATTTACGCCTATCATGGATGCAATCTCTGACCCAAGAAGTTAATTAAGAAATGTTCTGATATTGGTATGACAATTCTACCCGCCTTCCTAGCTAGAACGTACGCAAATAATGTAGAGCATTTTCGAGTACACTGTTCATAACACAATGATATAATGATATAAATTCAATTATCAAACATGAATATAAAATATCACGTTTTGCACATGTATAACAGCATGCAGTAGCCATATCATTGACAACATCTGTCAATATTATTGTGTCAAACCTCAATCATACCTTTAATGGTATAATAGACATGTGATAGTTGACTACGATTTGATGACGAGGGCAACGGTTAGGCGGACGAGTTTATTCTGTGTATTCATATGTATATACAATTTTCTTCCTAGCTTTGCCACGTGAAGCACGTGCTAAAACATTTCCTTATTTCTTCTTTGCTCATCGGATTATCTTTTTTATTATTGAGAAACGATATAATATATTTTCCATATTAAATATTAAAACGTGTAGTAACTCACCATGATACTATTCCGTCAATAAAAGCAAACACCAAGTATCGGAGACATCTTAATGTATCTAATGGACAGTTCATATGTTATTGATATAGAGATTTATATCATGATTTGTCTGTCCTTAGATGAATATAATCCTGTTTGGTGCGCTTTTAAAAACGAAACCTGCATTGATCTTGTGGAATAATTTCAATCGTTCCTTTATTAAGGCTAAATGAAACATCAGAAACTGATCAGCCTGTGCTACAAAATTTAATCAAATGAGCACAGATCATGTATCTATGTTACTGTTATGAAGGTATGCACAATGTAACATCATTTGACTCATTTTGAAACGACTTGCATAAGAAAATGCAATCTTCAAAAGAGACTCTTCAACGTCAAGACCATGATCCTCAAGGCTTGCTCGAACAGTAAATTCGTATAATGACGGTATGAGCAGTGAAACAATATATGATTATAAGTGTATAGCCTTGCAAAGTATAAATGTACTGTACTCTTCAAAGCAATCGATTTCTCAACAGTTTTGAACATACGATTACATTATGTTCGGAAAGTATGCTCGTCTCTATCGGTGTAAACATCACCCAATATTTTCGATTCGATAGCGATATCTGCACAAAGTTAAAATGAAAAATCACGTTTAAGAATCATATATATATATATATATATATATATATATATATATATATATATATATATATATATATATATATATATATATATCCTTTATTACTCAGGTAGTTGTGGCACCATTGACAACACTCTGAGAAATAAAGACAATACAATTTAAAAGCCCTGCACAGATGTATGGTGTGCCACTATAAACTCACTGGTAAATGTAGACAGTAGGATATGATTGACATAAATAGATGATGACCAACTCCAGTGCTTAGCCACTTTGGATCAGAGTTGAACATGGTTCTCTTCCTTTCTCATGACCAACGAATATCAGCAAAGTTGATGGAGAGCAAATGTGCTAGATGTCCGATTAATTCTTCGAGATAGTAAACGGATGATGTCTTCCCACGATATCTTCAATTTCCATAAATATATTCAAATCGCCATTGATCAGAATATAAGCATTTTTTAGACGATGGTCACAGACAGAAGCTACATCACGCAAAACGTGATAAAATAGACCGAAGAACATATTAATATTAACTATACTTCAGTCCCTCCACCCTTTATTCCACAACTCTCATTCCAACACCATCATGTCAATGAGTGCTGGATGATTTGGGTCACATTTAAACCATATATAACTTAGAGTGCCAATACCATTTCACGTGCCACTAGAATGGTGCAATTACATAATGATATTTGCAGATTCGAACGGAAATAATATACAAAACATTTACATCTCCCCAATTTTGCTACTCATTTGCAAATTCTGGAATGATGTTAAATTTACAACATAAACTACAACCATCCGTTTTATATGAGGCTAATGATGAGGTCACGGAAAAACAGCAGATAGCTGTATTGTGTATTTAATTTATACCGTGTCCTTGACTTTGTCCGTGATTGAGGGTAGAGCTTTAGCGTGCATAACTATTGTCATTTTTTTTAGATAAAAAATAAATTTGAGTTTCACGCCTTACTCTTTCTTTAATGAACTTATAATAATCTGAACGCGAATGTGTTTAAAGTTGAATCGAATATTTCATCTAGAGAATTCCAGAATAATCTAAAGTATCTTGGTGAACAAAATTCATTCCTGTTTTATATCAGTCCTTGAAAATCTATGATTAGAGTTTTGTAGTTGTGTTTAGATACAGTCGGAGAGAAATTTTTTATTTGAAATTATTCATTATAATTACAATATGCTCATTAACCTTTTGGACTACAAATTATAATAATACATTGTTTATTGAATTTTACTTAATAAGTAAATTCCCCTACCTTTCTGCTACTTATTTTAAGACATTGAGCTGTAACAAAACATCAATCGATAAACCAAAGAAAATCTAAAGTGTTATTTGTAAGGAGGGGTGGAAGATCTTAAAAATTATAGAAAGTTGCTTGGTTTTCAACGATACTGATGAGTGAAGCAAGATACTGCATAAAGTCAGCAACAAATGCGTTTCTCATAGTCCACTCATAAACTGAAAAAGAATATAGTAAATTATTGTTAAATATTTAGAATATTAATGAAAACCCTTCACATAAATTCAAAACCGGATTTTGAAGAAAAACAGCTTAAACACCCTACATTGACAAAACGTTTTAAGCACGACGGAATATAATACATTCGATTATTGAAAGCAAAACAGGACACGTTTCTTTTCTGACTCTTCTCGGCTAGTCATGTGTAATGATTGGATATAAAACAATTTCTAATGTGCTTGAAACGAATTTGTACTCTACTCCTACCTGTTTTTTTCTCAATTATAGCAACGTTTTATTAAACAAAAAAAACTAGAAAAATGTATCCAACCAGACAGCATTAAATGAAGTTTCAAATGCTAATATTTGCTATTGTCAAACAGGTTAGATAATATTATTTTGAACCCTACGGAGATTCCACAATTGATCATCGGGACACTACACCCATCACCTTACATACAAGTGCCAACCCTCATACCATTTGACACATATGCAAAAAGAATAAAGTCATAGGAATTCGTGGAAAACATACACTCTCGCAAATCGACAAAGTGAATAATTCTATATAATTACACTATCAACTCCATTTATCTAACTTGTAGGATTGTATATATATATATATATATATATATATATATATATATATATATATATATATATATATATATATATATATATATATATATAAATATATATATATATACATAAATAAATACATATATATATATATAAATAAATATATATATAAATATATAAATAAATATATATATATATATATATATAGATATATATATATATATATATATATATACATATATACATATATATATACAGATAGATAGATTGATTGATTGATAGATAGATAGATAGATAGATAGATAGATAGATAGATAGATAGATAGATAGATAGATAGATAGATAGATAGATAGATAGATAGATAGATAGATAGATAGATAGATAGATAGATAGATAGATAGATTTAAAAGGTCCATATGATTCCAAAACTGCTTTAGCACTGTCCAAAGGTAATAAATTTGTGATACATACTTAACTTACCCATAGATGTAATCTGCTAAATCTTTCTAATCATTGAACTCCTTTCTTCCATTGCCATATTCCATGTAATTACTGCGTTATCAAATTTTACTCGGTCTTAATATTCAGACTGCTATTAATTATCCTCCTAATTAGTTAAAGAAAGAGTGAAGAAAGATGACATTTAAAGTTGAAAATGTTCCACCACTTTTTTGTGAGATCATTAAATGCATCACTGTCGAAAAAGAAGGCGAAAACAAATGTGCCTTAAGGCACTAATTCAATTACCTTGCTTGATTTCCTTGTAGAAAATACAATACCGTAATCATTACTTGAAACATTACATATCCAGCTGATTGTATTGATGCTTTAATGTACCGGAACTTGCCATCCTAGACCATTTTGTTGGTTTCATCCATGCCTCATTTAACATTTTGAATATAATCACATGTAATCGCTGAGTGCATTTCATATACATTTCTATGCAAACTGCGCAAGCTGCATTACACAAATGATTAGGTCACGGAAAATAGGTATTTGTACAGTGCGTCTATCCATTCATCTATCCGTTTATATGTGTGTATGTTTATATATATATATATATATATATATATATATATATATATATATATATATATATATATATATATATATATATATATATATATATATATATATATATATATATATATATATATTCAACACATTCTCAGATTTATTTTGCCTCAGCTACGCGTGAAAATATTTACATTATACGCTGGCGGAGTTGTCACTAGTGTGAATATTTCGACCTAACCTAGTTTTCGTGTTAACATGAGAAATATAAGCAGATTTCAAACGATCAGGCCACATGCATGGAGTTTCGTTTCATTTAGATAATGGAATAAACGGAGTCACCAAACGGCTACTTAAATGCTTACGAGAACGGAGATCACAAAAATTATTCATCTGGTTGGAATGAGTGCTTGATAAAACTCGTCTATTGCGAAATATATTTCATATAGAAATTATTCATTTATTCATATGCATACACTGTGTTTCCCTGAGAGTAAATACTTTTGAATATATTTGTTTCCAGAAGAAATTAAATGAATAATAATCGCATTGGCGGATATTAAGTAATTTTATAGCAAAAGATAATCTGCGACATTTCCAGAACAGTTTCATATTTCAATACTATAGGCATGATTTAAGTGTTTATGAAATTACCAGACGACATTTTTGTATGATACTCGGACCTGCTTCACATTTCTCTTTATAGCATATGGTATTAGACCAGACATAACATGATTTATGGAAATTGGATAAACAAGAGACAGTTGATAACGAATATCAATATTGTTATATTTAGAGGTAATATTTGCATGTAAGTTTTTCTTTTGTTGGATGATGTTTTGCCAGCTTATTATTACAGTGACAGATAAGACCAACTCACAAGGAACCATTTGCTTGGTCTTCGTTACATGTGTCACATCTTGATATATATATATATATATATATATATATATATATATATATATATATATATATATATATATATATATATATATATATATATATATATATATATATATATATATACATATATTACCTCTATGCTGAAAGTGCAAATGATATGTTCTATGATTACCAAGCAAGGTTATATGTGTGCCATGTTTCATTTTTGAAATGACATATTTTTGTTATCCTTCGATATGAGTATAAATGTTCTCAAAGCTAAATATATTGCAACCAAAAGAATGCCTGATTTTATTAAAATTCGATTAAACCTTGTCTAATAATTGCTTTCTCTCAAAGGTACACTTTTCCTATATAATGTTGTGTACGATTTCATCCTTAGTACGATGACACTAAATTCGATGAGATAACCTCATAGAAGGAAAGTTGTCAAGGGAGAATGCAATTAAAGATTTGTGTACATAATATCAGGTTATGCAACTTTATTTCATATGGATGATTGCACCAGAGAACGGCAGAACGGGTCTAATGGCTATATTTAATATAGATCATTCCATTATGGATTTAATCGGCATATGTGTATCACATAACATTTGGCCAATACTATTTTGATTTCGCGATGTACGCGAAAGCTATGTTCTTATACATTTGTTGTAATATAGTATTAATTTCCACAAGCATATACGTTAACAGTACATGGCTGTAAAAATAATTTCCTCCTCCTCTGAGATCGTTTTTCATCAGCGAGCAATCGTAGCTTGTCCTCACCGGCATTTAGACCAGTGATCAGAGCATTTTGCCAGCTGGACTAGTCTAGAGCAAGCTCTTCCCAGGTGCTGACATGGATTTCAAGGGCTTTCATGTCGATCTTCTGCCAGAGGTAAGCTTAGAATAAAGATATTTGGGGATCCGTCCGTCATCCATCCGAGGCATATAGCCCAGCCATCTGATAAGACGTACGCGGAGGAGTGTGACCATACTGGGTATCTCGGCACGTTCAAGCATCTTGTTGTTTGTCACCCGATCGAGTATGAGTCGGAGGCATCGCATGTTAAAGAAGCTCAGTCTTTTCTCCTGTAATGTGTACAGGGTCCAGGTTTCGCTGGTGTACAGGAAAATGCTTAGCACACAGGAACGGTATACGGAGATCTTAGTGTTCATGGTCAGCATGCTGTTGTTCCACACTCTCTGCAACAACTTAGGGATAGTTGTTGACGCCTTCAAATCCGCTTGTTGAGCTCGGTGTCGAGTGAGAGGTCATTGGTGATGGTAGAGCCGAGGTACGTAAACCGACTATTTCTAGATTGTAGTTGTTGTTGATGATGCATGGAGGGTCTTCGTCCAGAGCCATCACGTTGGTTTTCTTTAGGCTGATGGTCAACCCAAATTAATCACGTTTTATCAAGACGGTCCATCAGGCGTTGTAGTTCAGTTTATGTATGAGCGGTTAGAGCAACAAGATCTGCAAAGAGCATGTACCATATGGTTGCATATCTTACTTTGCTGTTTACTTCAGTCGTGCCAGGTTGAACAGTCTGTGGAGATTAATCTCTTCTTTAAACGTCCCGTAGGCGTACTTAAGCAGTACAGCAGAGAAGATTCGAAAGAGCGTGGGGAAAGAACACAGCCTTGTTTCATTCCGCTGTGGATGTTGAATGAGCCTTCATATTTCACTGTGCCTTTCATGTCGTCATGGAAGGACTGGACCATGCTTAGCAGCTTTGAACGGCATCCAACCTTCGTCAGGATTTTGAAGGGTCCGTCTCTGCTGACTAGATCGAATGCCTTGGTGAGGCCTATAAAGGACAGGAAGAGAGGTCTGTGTTGTTCTCTGCACTTCTCCTGCAGTTGCCTGATGGAAAAAATCATGATGATTGTGGACCTCTCTGCACGCACGCCGTACTAAGATTCTGGATACACTTTGTCAGCAAGTGTCTGAAGTCTGCTCAGGAAAACACGTTTAAAGACTTTGCCCGCAATGCTGAGAAGTGATATGCCATGTATTTGTTTCAGTCGCTTCTATCGCCCTTCTTCTTGTAAAGAGTAACGATATTGGCGTCTCTCATGTCCCGAGGCACTGCACTGCTCCTTCATCCTAGCGCTGGCAGAGGAGAGGAGGTCGTACAGGTGTGTGAACAGCACGCTGCAGCCACACATGATAACTTCTGCTTAAATGCCATCCTTATCTGTGTCTTTACCTGAGGTCAGTTTCTCTAAGACCATCTTTATTTCTGCCGCAGACGGCTTCTCATCCAGTTCGGTCATACAAATGGAGGTTTGCGATGGTAGTGAGGGCATCATTAGTCACGTGGTTCTCTCTGTAGTACATTTCAGAATAGTAATCCAGTCAGCGCTCCATCTGCTTGCCATTGTCGTGGATGGTATCGCCTGCAGAAGACTTCAGTGGTGTTATCACTTTTAATTTGTGGGACCCATTGCTTTCTTTATGCCATTGTACATGCCTTTGATGTTACAGATATTTTTTTCTGACTGGAAGCTCTAACAGAGCTGGAGCCAGTATTCACTGACGCACTGCCGTGCTAGCCTCTGCACATTGCTTCTGGTATACCTGTATGCCTGTAGTGTCCTCTGTCAGGGGAAACTCTTGTATTCCAAAAGGGAACTGCGACGCTCTTCATTGGATGACATGATTGTTGCGGAGTTGGCCTCTTTGTTTGCTTCTTACCAAACATTCTTTTGTCAGTGCTGTACTCAGTATCTCTGATTTGGTCTCATCTCTCTTTGGCAATGCCGTAGGGAGGTTCTGAACTGAACGCCTTGCTTAGCGTGTGGTTTACTCACTTGCTTTGAGTGAAGGATCATCTTTGGCTGAAGCTTAATTTTACAGCAAACTAGCGAATGATTGGTGTCGAAGTCAGCGCTCTGGATTGTTCGAATAAAAACACACCATTCATCGCAGACCGTTTCGTGATGATCAAGTCCAGCTGGTTCCAGTGTACCCATATTGCTTCCAAGACACTTTTGTGTTGTGGTTTTGTCTGACAAAAGGAATTGGTGATGATGAGGTTGTGGTACTAGCACATCTTTAGTAGTCGCTGCATATTTCATCCAAATGTGCCAAACCACAAAGTTCAGGAGTCGTGATCGGCACCCACCATAGCGTTGAAGTCGCCCAGTAATATAAAGTTCTCTTCCTTGGGAATTTCGTCGAGGAGCGAGTGGAGCTCGTTGTAAAACACATCCTTGGTATATGTGGTGTTACTGGGTGTGTGACCTTAAACGCTGGTCAGGTTGACTGTCTCGGCTGTGGTGTGGAAGCAGAGAGATAGCAGTCTTTCGTTTCCTTGTTGAACCCATGGTTCTATCATTGCCAGCAGAGTGTTCATGACGGTAAATTATGCACCATACTCCCTAACTTAGTCGGTGCTCTTTCCTGCCAGAAGAATGTGCAGTTCTTTTCAGTGAGAATCTGGTAGCCGTGTCTCCTGTAGTAAGGAGATATCGACATAGAGTCTTGCAAGTTCGTCGTTGATGACTGAAGTCTTTCGAACATCACTGATTGTCTGAATATCATCTGAGAGCCCAGTTAGCATGATCCTGATATTCCAGGTACCTAGCTTGAGAATTGTGCATTCCCTTATTGCTTTTCTTTAGTTGTTTCTCTTGGTGCAGTAGTTGCAGATCGCTTGTCAGATACTCGCGAACCTTAAACCATATGCAACCAGCAAAGCAAGAGAGCTGTGGCGGAAAGCACCTTATTGGATGGTGGCTGCAGAGCTTGAGGCTGGCGATAGCTGTCTAATGAGACCTGTTGATCTCTTCTTCCGTCGGAGGCAACCACTGGTGTCTGACTCAACACCAATAGAGTTTTGACTTATAACCGGTAACTGTTGCTTCTTGTATTGGGTTGATGCTCCGAGGCGAAGATGGAGTGTCTTCTCTTTGGCGTAAGCCTGGAGAGGTTGATATGGAAAATCAGCTTTTGCCCATGCAACTGTCTCACCCTCTCCACGCAGTTGACGAATCCAAGAAAAAGTGAAAGCCAATACCTCATGGCACCAGCAATGTGATAGGAGTTGACGAGATGACATTGAAAGCAATGACATGTCGCCTTAAGGACTCCGTCTCCGGATTTTCTGTTAGGGCTTACTCCGTTTACCTTTTTCATGAGTTGGTATAGTTACAAGGCAGCATTAATTTAAACTTGGAGTTTACCATCTCATAGACGGGCAACCTCCCAAGGTTACCGTGCCCCATCTACCCGATGTATCTGAATTAGTAGCTGGATTAGGTTGTCAGAGGCTCTATCAGGCTTAAGCCATTGGGGGATTGCTATCCAACAATTACATCAAATTAAAATGGTGTTATGCATATTTAATTTTCGTAGTTAACATTGGGTTACAATTGTATATATTAATATACGATAATAGTTATTTGTAAACAGGACATGACTAACTTTTCTCTATTATTGAAAGCTGTAAATAACATGTTGACAAGGTCTTAGTTTAGAATATTATACAAACACACTTTACATAGCAAGAGTTTACGGTGAGCCTTGTTTGCAAAGAGACTTGGTTTTCAAAAGTTTTCGAAATGGGATGACTTTTGTGCTTGTAAGAATTGAAATATGAAATCTAGCAAAAGGTAAAAATAATTGATTTGAGGGGCAACAATTTCCTTATGTTTTAAAGATAGAAATAACTTAATATCATCTGAAAACACATTAACAATCTATGATCCACTTTTCTGAAGTACCATTGCTTGAATTATGAAGAAATAAATTTTAGTTTGCTGATATAATAATCAATATCCCAATATGATATAACAATATGGCATATAAAAAACATAGACAAGACAAACTAATAAGCACAAATACGTTGTGCTTGTAAAACCTATAGTTATTTTATGTCTCAACCAGCCTGTATAGACTTGTTGCAAGATTCGCAACAAGTCTATACAGGCTGGTTGAGGCATAATGTATCTATGAGTTTAATTCATGTAGAGACAGCCATGTAGAGTTTTACAAACACAACGTTTTTTATATTTATTTGTTTGTATTATATTTGCCTTTGAAAAAGACTCATTAAGAGTCAAAAGTGCTCAGGCTAGTTAGTTACCAGTTTTGCAATGTTCGTCGTCAGTTCATTGCATCTGTCTCAAGAGATCCCTGACATATATGATTCCTTGCTGGATCCAGTGCGCTTGAAAGAGTTGTTATTCGCCTTATGATTTGTATTCCTTATATATATATTTATATATATATATATATATATATATATATATATATATATATATATATATATATATATATAATATATATCAGCTACAGCTATGATTCTGTATTTGTTTTCGAGTATATTAAGCAATACACAACTACCTACCTCTTCGCTCTTATGACGTATTTGATTACAAATTTAGCAGCAATATTTGGGTACAACCTCAAACATTTTATTATTGTATGTTGCAAGCCATTTTCAATAACCAGTAGGCTATATATGGCAGCCAGAATAACTGATGGAGGAAGAACCATGGGAACACACGTAAGAACAACGTTAGACTATCGGAAAGCTTTTTCACATCATACCCACATTGTCCAAGTCTGAGATTGCAATATAAAGGGACATAGGCAAGATGGCAGTGACCAGCAAAGGCGATAGCATTAAGCCAATATGCTAACCAAATTTTCCTTTCGAAATCTTGTGTTCATTTTCATCTGAATTTCAAAATTAACCTCTCCAGTAGTCTAAGTTGGTAGAGAGTCCGCCTTGAGGTGGGATGTCACTGGTTGGAAATCCCGACGAGTCTTATCAAAGACATATAAAACTTGTGCTTGCAGCTGTTAGTCAGCAATACAATATTGGGCTTAAGAAAAGAGATTAATCAATTCCATGATCATGTTGGGAGAAAATAGTGTTAAAGGACAGATTATTAACATGAAAAATAACTTTACTGAAGACTATTCATTAATTGAGTAACCTAACTCGAGATAGATCATCTGCCCAGACATAAACTACACAAATGACCACGAACAATCCAAATTTCTAAACCTTTTCATTTGTCGATAAGTCAAGATTAAGCCTGAATACTCTCTTGCTCTCATTAGCTCAAGTATGCCAGTCTCCAATTATCCTCTTTTGCGTTGAACACGAACTTCGTGTTACCTGATTTATTTTCCTTGTACAGGTTAATAACGATCCACATTGATTTAGCGAACACCTTAAGCATCAAAATTGGTTTAGAAAATAATTTGCTCGCCGTGGAAATGAAAAAGCTTTGTCGAACTAATTGCTAATACAATCCGATCATCTAATCTTTACTCCAAAATAGAATTTTATGAGCTGAGTATTTTTATTGAAAATTATATACCCATTTACAAAAATGTGTGTGCAAAAATAATTTTAGCCTTAAACAAATTATTCAAGGTTAACCTATAACTTCTAGCAAAATGGCAGAGGATTTCCAACATTTTCATGCGTCATTTTATTAAACTTCTCAGCATTTCTTCCTCATTTTGAGATTTTTAATGATCTTTCTTGTTGCTCATTTTGCGAACAGTGACTTCATTTTGTTCAGTAATTAACATATAGGTATAATGTCCCAATTTATCCTGATGGAGTAAAAGGTTAGATTTTCCTAATACTTACGTCTCACCTTTAACGCCATTTTTCAGCACTCGTTAGATTATACGTGGCGGCCAGTATTAGTGGTGGAAAAAAAATCCTGGAAAACCCCGAGAAGAACCAATGACCCACGAGAAGCTTCTGGCAGGCTTTCTCACTTACCTACATTAGCCGAGTCTGGACTCGAATTTACGCAAACAGAGGTGGTATGGCAGTGATCCGTAACGGTCAGCGCCTTAGACCAATCGTCCAATCCACCCCCAGATCATTGGCAAACAGGTATTACAGATTTAAGATGGATAATAAGATGCATTCCTTTCTATGCATTATATAAGTTCACAGAAATTACAAATCCAATGATACTTTTTAAATGCAAAATTCAAATATAAACCTGACTGCATTGGAACTGGAAAAGGAGAACTTGTATTATGTTCTTAAGAAACGATGGCTGATTTATGTTGACAGAAACAATTTGATTTACAGGGATTAAAGGTTTTGTTTAGATTGTGTTCTATTTCAGTTTTATCAATGAAAACTTGGTTCTTACCAAATATAGGTATTGCCTCAGAATTTATGTGCAATGTAAGACATCTGTTTTCAATAGGTGTGTTTCTACGTTGGGAATTTTGATAATATCATAATTATAAAGTTTTGTTTCTGTAATTCATATGAGATCGTAAGTGTTAAAAAAAATTAAACATAATCTGGATATCGGCATCCTACTTTACAAACCACACATAAGAAAAGTATCTGAGCACAATAAATATGAATTGAGTTTGATTGCAAGTTATTGCAGACTTTACAATGAGATATTGACATGTATCAGTGAGAACGAATTTGTATCGCCACAATGTTGGTGCTACTCTTTTGGATACGTTCTTTTCCCCATTTAGGAAATATACCTGCGTTAATTTATGCTATTCAGACTTGTGATTCATTATTAAGCCTAATTCGTTGTTCGTCTCTCTCTCTCTCACACACACACACACTCTCACTCTCTCTCTCTCTCTCTCTCTCTCTCTCTCTCTCTCTCTCTCTCTCTCAAAATCTGTTCAGATATTGCAATGTGAAAAGAGTTATATATGATTATGTGTCGTTAGAACATGTATAGTGAAGAGCGCCAAACAATAAAAGTAGGCTTCAAGTATTGTATTTCTTTAAAATAGTTTGTCACCTGAATTGAGCAGTTGTATATACATTACACTTTTCTGTTTCTATATTCACTGTTACCTATTCAGTAGATGATCCACTACGACAATTAGGAAAACATGCTAGAGAAAAACTCTGGATAAATATAGTAATGCACTTCTTTAATTAGAGAGTATAAATCTCTAGAACTCTATTTTAAATCTATTTAGCAATACGTCCCACGTGATCAATGCTGGAACACAACCCACCTGACTAAATCAAGCAGATGGAAACGACCCCAAGCTCTAAGCATATTCAATATTTGGAACACGAACCGAAATAAACAACATACTTTTAACGAATTAACTTAAAATATAATCTACAGTCATGAACAAAAAATAGGTATCTAATTTGCTGCTTGCACAAAATCATTGATATGTACAATCATATTTAAAAATTAAGCTCACACAATATAAAACTATTGTTGGCAGATATGCTCTAAATTTTATTGTGACACCGCGATGCAGTATGATTAGGAGGCACAATCACTAACATCGTAAATTAGAACTATCCCTGCATAATTCAAGTATTGCAGCATATTTTAACATGACGTCAGTGACTAATAATGAAAAATCTTTAGAGAGAGGGGAAAGGGCACAATGACAGTATTTCCTCTTTGAATAAGTTATTTAAATCGTCAGGTATCGGTTCCACATTTGCATACATGTTGTAGAATCCTATATTGTTCATTTGCATCGGCCTTTCCAAAATGCAGGAAATCTAAGCTAACAGCTGGATACTCGGTTCGCTGCTGAATATACTTGGGACATGAAGAAAGGTATAGTGCTTTCAATCCCACCGTATACATGAATTAAAAGGAGGGTCAACAAGGTGAACACGATTAAAATCGGCTTTCAATGAGCTTATGTTATGACGTAATCTAGCATGGATAACTAAAGATACGAAGTTTAGTATGAATGATATTTGGACATAATGTAATGATTACATATTGTTAAACGTGCACTGCTTTTGAAATTCTGGAATAAGACAAGTTTATTATTATTTAAATTTATAAAGAGACACTCAGGTAAAAAATGTATTATCTACCAAATGGATATGTCTGATAAAATAAATATACACTGTATCTTTTTATTCCACAATTTAATAGTTCTTGACGTTGATTGATTCTCTTCAAATCCTTTTCAACTTTATCATCTGAAATAACAACAAAAAAATTAAATGGATATCATACAGTGAATGTGAAAGAGTATGACCGAATGCATGATCACATCTTTATCCATAAAACTATCAAAACGTGTGGCTAAGCTCTGCACTGTAAAGTTAGATTTATGACCTTCCATGATTTGGAATTAGAACTGTCAAAGGACGGTAATGGCTGATGGAGTAATTCTCATTTGAAACTATTCTTCTGTATTATGTTTTCAATTACGTTTGCCACATTTACTTGAGAAAACACGTCACCGTTATCCGTTCTAAAAAAACCCCTTCGCCATCATTATTATTAGTATCATGATCATCATTGTGACATATCTGGTTAAGATTGGGAATATAAGCCTGTCTATTTAGCAGAGACCAAGATAACAATAAGCATCATCGTCAACAAAGGTATTATGTATAATAAAGGTCGTACAATTGTGTATTATCTCCTTGAATTTACAGTTTCATATACCGCCAAAGCAGGCAATAGAGAAGTTAATTAGAAGCATATAGGAAAACAGATCGAAGTAATAAAATCTTGAATTATACACTAAATGTAGTGTATGTAGGTATTTTAGCGTCAAGGGAGTTATTAGAAATCACCTTAGGGTACTTTTGTGTCACGAATTTTGAGTCAAAAATCAGCCTGGGGTACTATAGCATCATGGGAAATTTTGTATAAGCACACATTTGAACTGTATAGCGACAAGAGGAATGGTACAGGTAAGGTGACGTCACTGTATTGGACACTTGCAACATTGTTACAAGTGGCTGATGGGTTACGAGTGGCCGAGTCGTCTAAAGCGCTGACCGTTACGGAGCACTGCCATCTCTCCTCTGTCTGCGTGAGTTCGAGTCTAGACTCGGCTAACGTGGGTAAGTGAGAAAGTCTGCCAGAAGCTTCTCGTGGGTCGATGGTTCTTCCCGTGGTTTTCCAGGGTTCTTCATCCATTATTATTACTGGCTGCCATGCATAGCATATCTTGTGCTGAGAAATGGCATTAAACCCTACAACAACAATAACAAGTGGCTGACTTAAATACGCGCAGCTACCACTCTATGTAGTGACAAATACAACAGAGAGACAAAGACAGATAAACACATAGATAACAGATTTATGACAAAGTAAAAATTATTATATTTTATAGGCACAAAAAGTTTCCCTGAGAATGGTCGTTGTTTTTTCTTGCTTCCATTGTCTTCCTTTTGTTCCATCAGCTTTTCACTTTTTCAATGATTCCTTTCTTGTTCCTCTAATTTTCATATTCTGGTATCCAGTCTGGATGTCCTATAGTTTTAAAGGTTTGCCATATTTTCATCCAGTTCTGATTTAGTCTTTCAAAGTCCTCTTTCTTTTTAGGACTTCTTTCTCTCTCCTCTCTTTTGCCCAGGTTTCATTGATCTTCTTGACTTCTTCTCCCATTACCGTTTATATAATCTCTTCTTTCTTTAAACCGTCTAAGCATTTCTTGACCGAAGACCACTTGGTTAGATAGAATATTTCTTTCAAATAGCATCTGATTTCGATAACAATATCAAAACCCTCTTTCAAAGTTCCTATTCTGACATATTTTGGATAGTTGAAGTCTCTCAACTTACCTGCTTCCTCCAGTATTATCATTTGCAAACAATAGCTGGCTGCTTTCAGTTTCTTCACCAAGTCTTGGATTCCTGTGAACCTCCATTCCTTGGCTAGCCTATGCAGTACATATGGTCCATCCATCATCCAATACCAACTGTCTCTTAATTGATAATATACTTTCATTTTGCTGCTCCTTTTCTTATGAGTATAATGTCGCAATGTTTAATGTACGATTTAAGTCGCTTACTGCCGTGAGGCTTATACAACTGCTTACAGTCCCGGGCATGGATTGTGGTCCCTCCAGGGAGTGGGCTTACAGTCCCAGACATGGACTACGGTTCCCCCGAGAGGGCGCTTGGCCTTGGTGCTAGGCCTTTTCCTGACCCCTAGGAGCCAGGGACCTCAAAAAAAGACCCGTTTGTTCCATTTCTATTCTCAACCTGGCTATGCTCGAAAATGGCAGAACTGCAACTAACCTTCTTGCTCGGGCCGCGACCCCCACCCACCAATGTCTCTAAGTTAATATCCACCTAACTTTATTTCAGTTAGGTGGATTCTTTTGTTACATATAAACCAGTTTTTCCTACGAGTGTCCCTATATCAATTTTGTGCGAGCCACCTGTGCAATTTATCTAATGAGCCTGAGTTGTGAATTTGGAATAGATAATTGGAGTTTGAATTTTGCGTACTTGGCGTACTGATAATGTTCGAAAAGGTATAAATCTTTAGACCTTTGCCGCCTACTAATACAATTTATCACCGCTTTGGGTTGTGTGGTTGTGTAATTTTGACCGCCTTGCCAAAGGATCTTGTTTGGGCCGTAGGTCTTCGAAGCCAAAGTGAAGACATAGGTTGTAGGCTTTTTGTTTTTGAACAGTTGGCCGCACGGCCCGGACTGTTCATCGCTTTTTGTTTGTCCGTACTAGGGTTGGGGTTTTGGGACAGCAGTGGGAAGGTGGTTAGTTCTGCATAGTCCCTTGATTTGTTTTGAAGTGAGGTCTGCTTGTGTGCGTGCTGGGTTTGGTTTTCTAGGATGTTAGCTGGTGCTGACTAACTATCCCTTTAGTTTTGTTTGTTATGTTCATGTTTGAGAATTGGTTGGATCCAATTCTCCGCTTCGGACATATACTGGTGGAGTATCCAGCATAATGGTTATATATGACGTTATATAATATTTTCATTAAATCCCCTAGCTTTAGAACGACTATGGGGATTGTTGTTTTGTTTTGGGTCTTGGCTGGGTCCAAGACGCCGCTTGACTTGATAGTGCCTTCAAGTCTTGTATCTGTCATTCGGTTGGTACATTGTATCTACTCCTCGTGGAGTAGTTCGCTCTATCCCCTGATGGGCTTGCAGGGTTTTATCTTCCATAAGTTTCGGCCATTTGTATTGTTGTAGGCATAGTTAAATCTTTTCACAACCTCTTGCCGTTAAAACGACAGTAGAGGGTGTGTTTGTTTTTGTGTTGTATGTGGTGCTTATCTCTTCGAGATAGGCTTTTTTCGGACTTTAAAGCTAGTTCGGCCAATCGGTCTACTCCGCTCCTGGGAGTTAGGGATATCAGGTGGAAGGTTCCTGATTTTGCCCTTCGCTATCGGTCTTGACCTATATGTCCTTGTCATGGTGGGAAATCTTAGCCTATACAGTGCTTATAGGTTTCAGGATCCACCCAGGCTTGTGCTAGTATTAGTTCTAGCGCCTGTTTTATGTTATGGACTAGGTATGGTGATTGCGAGTATGTTAGTGTTTGTATGCTGGGATGGGTTATTAGGAATTCGATACGGGCTTATTGATTCCCTTTATTTGATGTTATTAAGCTGTACTTTCGGTAGGTTTGATTCAGCTAACTGGTTGTTTCCTTCCCCTCTCCTCCCTGTATGATTCCAGTCCTTTCTTCTTTATATCGTATTATTTACTGTGTAGTATTGGATGATTCAGATTTTATTATTATTCCTCGTTAATTTGGAAAATAGTGTACATTTATTAGTAGTTATGTGGGAACGTTTGGGCTAAAGTTGCGTTTATTGTGTACGTCGAGTGCTAAATTTTGATTGGTTGGTATAGATTTTGGTTTTCAATCCTTCTTTTAGCTCAAGATTGTATGTTTTCTTTTATTATTAAGCGCGGCTATAATCGGCCAATCAGATGCAGCCTTAGATTAGGGCTTATGTATTTCGTTTTTCTGTTTTCTTTGCAATTTGTTTTCTGTTTTCTTTGCAATTTGATAATCAGAAACGTCTAAGATCGTACAGTTTTTATCTTAGTCTATCCAGCTCTGTGTAAGGTTATCACAAGAGTTCGTCGCCTTTTTCTGCCTTGTCCTTGCTGTGACTTTAGGGAAGCAAGAATGTCTAAGTCAGCAGCGATCGTGGCATTTATAGGAGTTCGTCGCCGACACAAACTGTCTTGCTTATTTGAAGCAAAACATTTTTGCCTGCTTTCAAGAAAGCTTTTTTGGGGTTGTGTCTGTCAATGATGACATTTTGGAAAAATTCTTTACCGTGTGTAAACGTGGCATCTTTCAGGAAAACGCATCTCTCTGTCACCATAGGTTTCAATACGAAAGCCATAGTACGAAAAGCCGATTTGAACATATCTCTTAAACCATGTCCTCGTTCTCGAGCTACTCTTGGAACACAGGCTACATGACTAACAAGAGGTTATAGTACTCGTTTTCGAAAATGAAGTTTCACTATGACAGTCCCGTCGGATAATTAAATATGTTAGCCTCATATATCCTTTTATAGTAATGTTGATAGTGTTGAAATTCGACATACGGAAGGGAAAATAGTCAGGATGTAAAACTTCGAGGTGAACGTGATTGGTTTTTCGACCTTACTCGTCAGCGGCGGTAGCCGAAACTATTGTGAAACGAATGACAAGCAGTAACGGTACGGAGGTGCGTCCAACGAAATTGTACTCCACCAGATCGGAGTACACAAAGATCAAATTCAGTCCTTGGTTCATGTCTACAGAGAATCGAAAATATTTTGCAAACTCCAAGTTATCGGTCAATGCTGGTATTTCATTTTTAATCTTGATCAAGTTGTGGTCTGCACCCAAATGTGATACAATTCAGGACAAAATGTAATGGCCAATACTTTGTCCTCCAGATATTTGATCAGTAGGCGACGAGTTATTTTGTGGTACTCGATCGTGACACTTCTTTTGGCCCTCTTCAAAGCTCTACCAAACATGAAATTGAACCCGTCAACAATGGTGTTCACGTTGACCAGTAAAATTATAGCCGACAGGAATTTTCAACAGATAAGTGGTTTGTTTAGTTTTGGGGTCTTGTGATTTTATAAAAATCATCTACACCACGGCCTTCATCCATGGCATTTTGCTCTTCTTCGTTATAAATTTCTATCGTATAAGTGTTTTAATTTTTTAGGATGGTTTTGATTTCTGTAGGGTGATATGGTGAATCATTTCCACAAAAGCCACTTTCCAATGAGTTTCGTGATCCAATTGGATGGCCTGAGGTTTTCTGGCCGTGTATCAGCACAAAGTAGTATTGTGGAAACACCTCCATGGAAGTGTCACTAGATAACGTTAACTAAAATTATTGTTTATAATTCAACAGTTCTAGTTTCCGAAGAGTAACTCGAAGTCAGAGAAGTATCTAAAAGAAGATGGTTATGGTGACTGTTTGAACTAACGCTGAAAACAGCACTCCATATGGCTGCACCTATGACACAATATACCACAAAGATTTGGCAGGAAAAGACGAATTACGTATTAGACACACGTTTTCCACACCAATGTAGATCTTGCAGAGAAGACCTGGGGGGAGAAGTGGTCATTGAAGTATCTGAGGCTCTGTTGAAGGGCATAATGGTCATTTCTTGTTATAGTCTATGATTTGAAAAGCGTTGATCCCAGAAAAAAACATGACGGATATCTTTTCCAATGTACTTTGACTTCTTTGAAAATGTGTTTTCCTACTTTTTGTGTTCTTCGATCGCGAATGACTTCTGTCTCATACATGACGTCTTCCTTTATGCTCACACATTGTAACTCGGATAAGTAAACATTCTTTTTAACACGTCCCCGTTTATGTCTTCCAATTTATAGACGGGAGGATAACGGCCATGCACTCGATAAGTGACACGAACCAATTCTGTGGTCCAATTGGATAAGTAACCTTTGTCGAAAGTTCGTTTGGATTTGCCAAGGCGCACCCAATCTTCTGCGTTCATCACTTCACCTTTCTTGGGGACAGTTCCAGTCGGGGACGTACCAAACAGGCGCTTGAAGATGGTCACTTCGTTGTTGGGGATCACTTCTTGGGGGACACGTCCAATGCTCCGATGGTAAGATTGATGTACGATTGCACGAGGTGTGGCAAGACGTCAATGCACTTGAGAGTGTGTTGATGCCTAAAATATTTCCACATGCGTTCTTTCAAGGAGCGTTGTAAACGTTACACAATGTTGGCTTTGTTTTCGGGATTCTCGGTAGTAATAACATGAATGTCACTTTTCATCAATTCCTTTTGGAACGCTTGGATGAGAAATTCGGTATCTTTGTCAGTTTGCCATCGAAGAGGGTGACGACCACTTTGTTTCAACACCAGTTTCTAGATTTGCTCTATCTCGCTGCTCAATTTGAAAGTCAATGGGTACGACCCAAGCAAATGTAGAAAAGACGTTGATGACACAAAACAAATATTTGTAGCCACGATAGTAGATGGCCAAATGAAAGACATTGACTAAAACAGCTTATCATTGATGATCGATACCTTCCACTTTTGTATGACCTCTATAAATGTTCGTCGAATGGGCTTGTGTAAGGTTACGTGACCTCTTCTTGTGACTATCGTTGCACTTGAAGTAAACAGACATTTTTCAGTCTTGTTTTGACAGCAAGATACCACTTATGAACTCCGTAACCTGCAGAATGGGGTGGATAGTAGTACATGCTGGTTAACACCTCAACATTTAACAAGTGATACAGACTTTTCTGATGCCACTCTTGTTTTTCTGTGGCATTTTCCTGGTTTGTAATACTTTTCGGGGCCGACGAGCAATAGGTGTCGACGAAGATGATGATTGAATAAGGCTAATCCGTTCTTCATTAACTTCTGGTTTCTCTTCTCTTTTTCTCACTTCTATCGAAGAAAGGGTATCCATCACCATTTAAAGCCAACCAATTTTGTATGTTAGGTTTGTTAACTTGCATAATGTTTCTGGTGGACATTGAAAGTGGTGGTGATGGACTTTTATCATCAAGGCCTTAAACTATGTCAGAGTTGGTTGACCTGTTTCGTCTAAAGCTTTCTGCTAAAATAGTTGCAGTAGTTGAAAGAATTGACCGTACCGCTGAGATTTTTCGGTTTCTGACAAATCGTTGCAATCTATCACCGATTGTAGTTCATGTTGCAAACGGGACGTCTCGGTCAAATAATGATTGGGAGGTCAATGTAGGGTTCGTTGTTCTTGCCAACGATGGTATTCTATCCATCGTTTGTAAGGGAATAAAGTTAGTGTTCGTCCATCCATCAGATTCCAAGGTTACGTCTGAGATTGTTTGACCCAGATGCTCTTTTCCGCCGTTTTTTATTTTCATTGTAAAGCATCTCCTGCCACTAGCCTTGTAACTAGGGGACTACTGTGGCTTTTAAGAAGGGTCGTAACAACATAGACATAAAGGGCAAAAAATCCTCTGCGTTGTACCAATATCTTTCTACTTTGACGAATGGTTAATTTATTTTGGACGATTTGGCCAAGTACATGTCGATGTTTCACTAAGCATTTCTTCTGATGTTTAGACAAGGGCATTATGCCGTTGGAAGCAGCTTGAATCATTTTGTTTTCGCATGAGTGGATGTGCTATGGACAAGACGGACAACATCTCCCCATGTTTGGCTAAACGAGGAGGCAGTTTTTTCCTTTCATGTCCTTGTTTAGCTAGAAATTGTTTTGCACTTCGTTTAATGGTCATCTTTGCTTGTTGGTGACGTGCCACACACCAAAAATACATTAACGTCAATGACGGGGCAAATAGCCTTTTATCCTTTTTCGGAACTATCTCTTCGTCATAAATGTGACAATGTGTTTTCCAAAATTGCCACAGAATCCTCCTCTCCTCTTTGGTGCCTCATCTTTTTCATTGGACGAGTGTGTCCTTTTTTACGGGTGACGTCGATGTTTAGCGAAGCGTTTTTTTTTTAGGGCGGATGTGACTGTTTGTTTATCCTTTTCCTTTCTGGACAGACAAACGGCGATGGTGTGCTCCTCTTGGTGGAAAAAGTTTTGGGTGTTCAGCAGCACAAAAAATACACTGATCCGTATGTTTTTTTTTTCAGGACTTTTATACTGATGACAGGCAACACAAGTCGTTGCGGAGTTGGCAACGGACTAAATCGGGAGAGTTCTTGCTTCAACAAATCCAGTAAACTCTGTAACATGCCTGATCTCTCTTGGACTTTGATTTTGTCGGAAGGTACTTTGTGAAAGACGGCCACTTCCGCTAAAGAGGAAGAGGGTATCACCGCTGGAAGAAAAGTTTTTTTTTGAGACGCTCTCTTGTGGGTAGAAACTGTTTTCAGAGGGCTTTTCATTTCTTTTTCTGAGCCTGAGACCTGGTTTTCACAGTGTTGCACTTTAACTTTTTCTTCGGCTGTGACCTAGTCTTTACACCGTTGCTCTTTTCCTTTTCCTTCTGCGTACGTCGGGAGTGGCTTTTTTCTTGGGGAATATTTTGGTAGCATTGTGATCCGATTTTAAGAGGGAACGAATGTTGACACCTCATAGAAAGCCGCTACCAACAGGTTTCAAAACGATTTGCATTTGGTTTGAGCGTCAATGCGAAGATCGGCCAGAAAGGTCAAAACTACTTTGTTTCTGTCAAAAAAGGCGTTTCGCTTGATGTAGAATGTGAGTGATGTCTTGCTGCAATTAACGTGCTGTCACATTGAACCATCATAAGACTTCTTTTAGACTGGCTTCTAAGACACAAGCACGTATTTGTGGACTTTTCTCATGACTGATGCTGTACAAGGTATGAATAAATTTGATCTGAAGATAATGTTGAAGAGACATCATCTTGAAGCTCTGGGACAGAGTAAAAGTGATTGATGTTTTTATAAAAAAAATGTTGGTGGGGTGTTAAGTCGACGAAAGGGATGCGTACACAACAGGTCCCCCGTCTTGGCACCAGTGGTGAAACAGATAGGTACGAAATCGCATACAATTCGGTGTAGTGATTTTTAAATCCACGAGTAAATATGAGTGTTGGGTATAAGTGGCATCTACGTACGAATGAGTCAGCCAAGGTGTTCCTAATTGCTTGATTGAGAATTCCACTTACGATTTGTCTCTAGGACTTTTAAGCAAGACCACGTAATGAGAATTGAGACTGATGGTGCGACGGGCTTTACTTTGTTGAAACAAATGTTGGTTAATGTAAATGAAATGGGAATTACGATGATGCCATTTGCGGGTAAACCAAAGTTTAATTTCGTCTTCATCTTCTCATAACATGTCGTCAAAAATGACCAGATGGATCTGACTGGGATCAGAAACAATTCCCTCCTCTTCGACTGGAATGTCTTCCACAAATACAATGGAATAACCTGGACCTTCTAGTAGAAGGCTGTACGCTGATTGCCACTCTGTAACACCGCGCGATTCGTTGAAGTGGACGATCGATCAAATGATGTTTAAGTTCGATCGAACGTTTCACAAATTCGGTTTTACCTGAACCGTTTGGTCCAGCAGTCAACATGTTCAAGGGTTGCCGAAGATACGAGAACTTCCAACTAGCACAAACTGAGTGTTCGTCTATGGCTTTGAAAGTGGAGACGGAGGGAGCAGAGACAGCAAAGGTAGCCATAGTAGTGTAAGAAATGTCACTTTTGACAAGAAGACAAAGATAAGTTTTTATAGTTTATTCAGGACACGTTTGTTGTCATTATTTTTAGAAGAACACGATAAACAAAAGTACATAAAAGCTAAATGGTTACATACATGAATAAAAGACATCGAAACAATCATAGTGGAATGCAAACAAGACTCTGTACAATATTTTTCGTGATTAAAATGTGGGGTCCTAAAGACAGTGTGTCTCTGAGAGTCTCTACATTCCTTGGCACAGTTACAAAAGGGTTCTCCCGAAATGGTCTTTCGGGGATGTTGTTGACCGGTTTTTGTGGTTTTTGGACATTTCAAAAAAGTTTGCTTTTTTCGAGGTTTTGGGGGGTTTTAACCGGTTTGGAACCGGTTTAAACCGGTTTGGGATCGATAGAATCGGTTGGCATCTTTTTGGACCGGTTTGGACCGGTTTAGACCGGTCTAAACCGGTTTAGACCGGTTTTTGTGGTTTTCGGACATTTCAAAAAAGTTTGCTTTTTTCGCGGTTTTGGGGGGTTTTAACCGGTTTGGAACCGGTTTAAACCGGTTTGGGATCGATAGAATCGGTTGGCATCTTTTTGGACCGGTTTGGACCGGTTTATACCGGTCTAAACCGGTTTAGACCGGTTTTTGTGGTTTTCGGACATTTCAAAAAAGTTTGCTTTTTTCGCGGTTTTGGGGGGTTTTAACCGGTTTGGAACCGGTTTAAACCGGTTTGGGATCGATAGAATCGGTTGGCATCTTTTTGGACCGGTTTGGACCGGTTTAGACCGGTCTAAACCGGTTTAGACCGGTTTTTGTGGTTTTCGGACATTTCAAAAAAGTTTGCTTTTTTCGCGGTTTTGGGGGTTTTAACCGGTTTGGAACCGGTTTAAACCGGTTTGGGATCGATAGAATCGGTTGGCATCTTTTTGGACCGGTTTGGACCGGTTTAGACCGGTCTAAACCGGTTTAGACCGGTTTTTGTGGTTTTCGGACATTTCAAAAAAGTTTGCTTTTTTCGCGGTTTTGGGGGTTTTAACCGGTTTGGAACCGGTTTAAACCGGTTTGGGATCGATAGAATCGGTTGGCATCTTTTTGGACCGGTTTGGACCGGTTTAGACCGGTCCTCTGTGACTGGCTGGTCTTCTGATTCTTCTGGTGCTAGCAATAACACAGGTTTAAAAGTGATTTTTTCACTGAACGTTCTATTTTCAAGGATTACAAATTTAGGGCATAGTGTGTCGCTTCTTTAACACAAGCATCGAAACCCCAACATTTCCAGTCTCGTACATCTGTCCAGTGAAGGTGTAAGTCACAAGCTACACACACATCGTGGTACACATATTCAGTACCTACAAGTTGACTAATCTTCTTTTCCCACAGAGGTCGAGAAGTATTCAAATGAAAAAAGGCTTTGATTATAACGAGTCTCTTATGAACATTTAAAGTGACCACTTTTATGTTTTACTGAGTGTTAGGTACTGTTAGTAAAGAGTTCGCAAAGAATCGGACGACAAAAAAATACCAGAAAGCAAGTCACAGTGACACACACTACAAGTCGACCCAAATTTAATGGGCACATTTCTCGTTAAAGCTAATGGTAATCCTCCACCATTTGAATATTGTCATTGATCTCCTTCCACTGAGTCTGTTGCATCACAAATGATAAAGCTCGTGGCATGGTACAACTTTTTATACCTCTTTTTGTCGGAGGCAATTAGTTTACTTTTTGCACAGAAGTGGTCGTTTTCCGTCGACGTATCCAAATATTTAGCCATTAAATTGCACATCACACGTCGTTCATGAGTTCTCTTGTTAACTAAGTTGACATTGTGTAGAAGATTTTGGTAACTCTTATATCTTCTGGAATTCATTGCAGTAAGTGTACCTTGTAGTAAAGAGAATTGGTAATAAACTAATCCTTCTCGCCCTTGAGTAGTTGATGAATGTCTGACCAATGGAATATTTTCATTAGAATTAATCCTCTTATAGCATCTATGTACCAGTGGTTCAAACATCGATAACGAAACAAATGCTATTGATTTTCGCGTTTCAATTGTATTTTAACCAGCTCTAGGTAAATTCGTTTTCTCAACTGCACACGTAAACCATTAATGTTCTCTTGTGTGGTATCCAGCCAAAGATTACCTGGATTCCACTAAAGGTAGGTAGTGACAATCCTGAGACCAACGAGAATGTACCAGGGAAGCGGAATCTTTCTTCTCCCACTATTGAAGTGACACACCGCAACTGAAGCACTTGACTTGATCCACTTCACTAAAGTAGAAAACTCCGGCTATGTTAAGTTTTTGAAGGTATGTCCTTCCTGAAAGTTTGGCCATTTTCGTTGGAAGGTTTGTAATCGAGTTTCAAAGTCGACGCATTCAGGCAAACACACTGAGAACGAATATTCGTCTTTCACAAGTTCAGTTCGATGAAGGTACGGTGAAATATGCTGAAGTTTGCTTAGTTTTAGATAACATACATAGGGTGGTACTGGTTTCCCGTGGAGGATAATATGCATCATAAAATCCAGTAAAGTGAAAAGATGAACGATGACGAGTGGCATATCTTTCACATCCATCAGTTTTGACACATACACCATCATCGTCACCTTTCATGGTAGGTGTAGTTATAACAAAGTTCCCATGATGATGTGGTACAGATTCACTGAGGTCACATCTATGCTAGATTCAATCTTGGCAATTGTAGTGATAATGAGCTATTGGTCTTGAACATTGTATTTGTTTTAGTTGTGAATCATCTGAAAGTAGCGGAAAGGTTTTGACAAATACTCCGTCTTGAGTAAACACGGGCGCTGTGCCATTTTGCCATTTTTCAATCACTGACCGTACTCATTTTCGCACATTTTTACCACTTGGTATCTTTGCTCTTGTAACTTCAATCATAGCTGACAAGTTGCTGGACACACAAACTATTCTGCGGTCTGTTTTTAAATCTGATGTTTAGTGTCACGTTGATGGTAACAAATGGTACATCCGTGAAATAAACACCCGTTAAACTCTCGCGCAATTTTGGGGTTTTCTAAATCCCATTCATCTACTAAATAATTTTCGATGGCATTTTGGCCTCCTCGGGCCTCCTCGGTTGCCATGTGTGTTGATCCATTTCTCTTTCTTGTTGCACAAATAATTTAACCAGAGTAGAGCTTTGACCGAGTATTGTTGTGTTAAAATTGGTTGTCTGAGGGCTGGTAATAGCTGGGGTGTTTGTGTCCATACCGTTGACTGTACACTAAAGAACACGCTTTGACAATGGTGGAGGATTCTTTCAAAGGATTAATCCCTATGTGCTCCACGAGCAGTTCTCGAATTTCCACAGCAACTACGTAAAATGTCTACGTCAGAAAGATAATATTTTAATATTTCTTCCTGTAATTCTAAAGGGTCCCATGCGTGAGTTTGGTACCATATGTAAAAAGTTTCTCGTTCTTCGGTACGGATATTGTCGGGGTAGTAGTAATGAGCCTCATGCAAATGGGTTGGAACAGCATGCTAATTGGCTTCGGTATTGAAAAGTGCGCCAAATATCCTTTGACCATCATGTCAAACGTTTTGGGTAAGCGACTCTTAAGTTATGGCTAAGTAACTCATCGAACCTTTAAACTGCATATCGCCCGCTTGCATGAAAATTATTTTGACTCTGTTCAAAGTCACTTTCTGATTTTGGTTACTTTGTTCCGTATAGTGCCTAAAAAATTCTGTAAATCGTATCCCGGGAAATTGTAAGTCATCACCGTGGCATAGTCTCCGTAACGTTCTTGTCTTCTTGGCTCCACGTTTAGTCAATAGGGTTTAAGATCCATTGAACAAAATCGGCTAGTGTGTTTAGCCACCGAGAAAATTTTCACGTCCTCCAAAAACCTTGCTGCAGTAAGGGCAAAATGAGTAAAGATAGGCTCTTGGATCCACTTCTCACACGCTGGGTGAGCTACGCAGAAATTACGAATGTAAATGCCAGTCTATTGTATGCATTTCAAATCGTAAAGGATGAAATTGCCTTTGCTCTGATCATCTTCTTCTTCTTCCTGTTTAGAATGTTATTTTTGAATGTAGCATTTGTGTTCCAAGTCCACGATTTGGCGACAAATATGACATAGCTTCTTGTCTAAACAGACGTGAGTCTTGGCACTATTGGCACATCTGCCATGTCCACAAGTATGGCACAATCTCAGGAACTGACAATCAAATTTTTTTGCGAATCTTGTCATCAAATGTTGTTGGTAACAAGTTGGACTGAGAAACATGCGCTGACAATCTGGGCACAGCATTCGCTCTATTCCTTTGTCCAGACAAGGCTTAGAGGCTAAACATCCCTCATATTTTGATCCGCAATGCTTATTTTTGTCTCGATTCTTATTGCCATAGTCTCATTTCTCACAGTAATAACTGTATGACAGGATGAAGAGATAATGACAATGGCATCAAAATGTTCATGGTGGTGATAGACGTTAATGTATTTTCCGTCCTTGGAATATTTGCCTCGAAATAACAGAGGTAGGCACACTTCTTGAGGGTACACATTCAATGTGTAACGTGGAGCCAAAACGTCTTGCAATTTTTGCATTTTAGGAATGTCACAGGACGTGTCTTTAGCTAGCTATAACAGGAGTTCTGCCAGTCTTCGTTGTTTGGTTAGGTCCGATTGTTCAATATTTTTCCAGGCTCTTTTCTATTCTGTCGTGTTCTTTTTGTCGGCATACGGTCGCCTCACCACGATATCACAAGTTAAACACATCTTGTATTGATGGTTGTTAATTTGGACGAATCTCCTTTTGGTGCTGCGAAGGTTGTCTACCAAGATTGACGTTCTGAGTCCTGTCCTCAAGGGAAACGAAACGTGGGTCATGGACATTGTCCCTTTTCTGTCAGTGATGTGAAACTTGTCGTTGGATTGCTTCACATGATGAAATTTGTCGATGACTTTGGAAGATGCCAATTCTTCTGGGCTGCTAAACTCGATCAAAACATGATACTTCAGATTGTTGTGATGAATCGAAAGTTTCAATCGATCGTCCTATTTGGCTCTACATTGCTGTTTCAGTGTAATTAACAAAGAATCCCAAACATCGGTGATGAACCCCTCTGCGTTTTCCAAGGGTACGTCGGACTTGAAATCTTTATAAAGTCACCGTGTACGTGTAGGCCATAGTTATAAATCTTATGGAGGAACGTTTGTCTGTCTCTCAAATGTGATAGTACTTTTCAGGGTTTACTGATGGTAATGGACTTTGGTTTGGTGTAGACTCTTAGAGCTTAGATTCTGGTTCACTCATCTCATCTTCAAAATTGCTGGCATGAATTTGAGCAAAGACTTCAGTTACTGTTCGAGGCAATAAATTACGTTTCTGTCTCTTACTTTCTTCTCCTTTCTTTACGAAATGATGCAATCGTTTCATCTTGATTGCAGAACGTCAAATGGCTATATTTTAAACCATTTTGACTAATATATTTCCATGTCAGACAAGTGCATATATCAAGTGCTGGTGGCTTCCCTCTCAGTTTTTATTTCACTCTCAAAACGATCAGCATGATGGAAGAACCCACACAAATCAGACTAGAGCTTTGCGATGTCATACGAAAGTTTTCTTCAGACTACTCTTCCTCCTTTGAGATTAAAGTCAAGATACTTGTTATATCTGCAAGAACAAATGGCATTGGACTACAGGATGTCCAGATCGTCATAAAAGCAAGACCAGTGCTAGAAGAAACAAAGTTCAAGATACCTCTTACATTGTAAAGAGAAAGAACATTAGTTTTCAGAGTGCGGTAAGAAACAACAGGAATAGGAGGAAGAAGAAGAAAACGAAGTGCCTTAGTCAAAGTAAAAACCCAGCCACATTCAGAAAGAGAAGATAGAAAAGAAAATAAGACGAGAAAAATGTGAGGAAGAAGTGGAATACACTGTAAAAGTAAGGAATTGAAGAAAAAAAAAACAGATACAGTGAAGAAAAAAGAAACAAAAGCAGTCCGTGAACATTTTAAAAGTGTTTTGTTGTGTTGTGTTATGTTGTGATATTAGACCAGATTGAACAAAAGGTTCTGTTGGTTTTGATTCTATAGAATAACAAAGACTTACACTCATACACTCATAACACGTACATCATAGTGTTAATGAAGGGATTTTGAGTTTTAATTGATTTTGGCAAAATAAATGGATCTCTCTTTTCGAACAAAGTGAGTGGCCCTGAAAAGTACCGTTGGGTGGGTTGTTTCCTTAGAATAAACTCAGAAACTAGAAACAATCCGCTTTAACTGCATTGGGCCTTTGCCACGGTCAGGGTCTACTCGTTGACTTGCTCCTGTCAAGTATTGCGTAGAAATTATTAGGGGTGGTATCTCTAGTGTGGTTATATGGTTAGGCTGTTGAGCTCGGGAAGGTCTTTTTCTCTTGGGTTGTAATAAATACGTCTGATACATTTGTTTTCAGACTTCTTAACGCAGCGAAAATGTCCAAGAGTACCGTTACCGTTTGACTTTCACTGTTCTCCTTCTCTTCTAGTCTTTATTTCGTCTCTAATCCTTCTTCCTTATGTCGTTTCCTTCTTGCCTCTTCTTCTTCTTGCTGTTGATGTTCAATGAGAAATGTCTGTTCTGCCACTTTATGCCGCTGTAATACTTTCTCCAATTCTTCATTCTGTCTGTGTTTAAAATCCTCGACGTGTGGTAAAAACGAAGAAAGTGGCGAAGGTAATGGTACCGGAACAAGTTCTTTCGAAGAGAGAAAATATACTAAATCCCAATTGAAATCAACCTCTTCGGGAGGTAGCGTTCCGTTCACTTTGGTAGCCGCTGCTATGCCGTCGCTTTTCGTCTCAACTTCATCATCTTAGGTTCCTTTAATGGCGTGATCCCTCTTAGACTCATCATCATTCAAGGGACCACCTACTTCCGAAAGGTAAAGACCTTTTATGTGTTTTTGTCGATTTTTTTTTCACTGTGTGTGCTATTTATATTTAGTTTAGGAATTTCGTTTTAAGAATTAGGGTTTATACACCATTCTATCCCTAGGATGACATGCTCTTAACCCAAGCTGGTTTTGGAGTTTATTTATTAAAGTGATCTTTGCCAGAGATCGATATTGTCCTGTGTAGTGCTATATGCTTGTGCTATATGTTTTGTATGTTAATTTGGATACTTATTAGAACTGGCTGAAATATCAAATTCTTATAGTTGTTATTTATTTTAAAAATTCTATTGGATTTAGTACGTGTTATAGCAAGGAGCTAAGAGAGAGAGAGAGAGAGAGAGAGAGAGAGAGAGAGAGAGAGAGAGAGAGAGAGAGAGAGAGAGAGAGAGAGAGAGAGTATTGATGTGTATTTGGTTATGTGGTGTGTGTAGTATTTGTGTTTTCGTAATGTTCTTTACTTAGCTTATTTTTTTACTGGGAGATCCAATGTGAGCCTTACTACCTCACGATAGTCTCGTAGTATAGATTTCTTACCATAAGGATATCCCCGTAAGGTAAGCTGTTTCTCTGTCTGCATGGATTGTTCTGTATTCATGAGTGAAAAAAAGAATAAAAAGAATAGTATAATAATAATAATAATAATAATAATAATAATAATAATAATAATAATAATAATAATAATAATAATAATAATGACAGGTATATTTGTCTCCAGTAATATTTTTAATAGAGTACTATCGGTTAACTATTAAGATTCAATTTATTTTTCTTAATTCTGTTGATATACTCGACTACTTCATTATAAATTTCTTTATCGTTAACATTATTTGTATATAAAAGTAGCCGACTAATATGGAATTTGCCATATATGTTGCTAAGCTTATTTTCTATAATATGTCTTTCTGTTTACATTTTGTTACATTATAGTATCAAAGGTTTGTTTTTTGAGTCTGTATATTTATCACATGATCTGCATTTTGGTAAATAGGATATCAAATGTATATTAAATATCCTTGCTCTGTCAGCTATTGGTCATGCAAGTAAAGAAAGAGTCTGCTTAGAACAGAGGCCGATTTTATACCTGCCCAGTTCTTGCAAACGGAAGGCCAGTCAAACTGATGATGGCGATATTCAATTTCATGTTTACTTGGTATTTAAATTCATTTAAAATTGTATAAGTATCGTTTACTTTAGTCCATAATCTAGGATTATTTCTGTATGCATATAATAGTTTTATAATTCTTCTATAAGATCCAAAGGGCTCTAGTAATTTGGTTAGTTTATGATATTTATAGGTCTCATTATTAAATTTTCAAATATAGCCAGATAGGTTAATATATATTGCTTCCTATGGATGCTTGGGATAGATATTTAAAATTTTAGATCTATCCAGTACAAATGTTTGTTTTTTTGTTGTTTTTTTTTAAACTAAGGTTTTGCAGAGCCAGTCCCTCTCTATCGTTTGGTCTATAGATGTAATATTAACCCATACCTTGATCATTTCTTTTATTTTGTTCCTGTAATGCGTTATTTTTACTTTTTTCTGTATATAATTTCTTTGGATCCAGTTTCTATGGAATTTCCTTATTTTACTATAATGTTTAGTTATGTTTTTAATTTCCTTTTAAAAGTATTCCCAAACTGCCATAATATTGTCAAATTTGTTATTTCTAAATTTATCCATGTGAGTTTGAATAGTTTTCATATATTCAATCTTCATCAAATGAGTATTGTTTTATTTCCAAAATCCCTGTCCCCATTTGCATTTATTTATTATTTGTAGCTCAAGTACTACTGATTTGTGATCAGCTATCTGTATGTATGTATGTATGTATGTATGTATGTATGTATGTATGTATGTATGTATGTATGTATGTATGTATGTATGTATGTATGTATGTATGTATGTATGTATGTATGTATGTATGTATGTATGTATGTATGTATGTATGTATGTATGTATGAATGTATGTATGTATGTATGTATGTATGTATGTATGTATGTATGTATGTATGTATGTATGTATGTATGTATGTGCGTGCGTGCGTGCGTGCGTGCGTCTGTCTGTCTGTCTGTCTGTCTGTCTGTCTGTCTGTCTGTATGTATGTATGTATGTATGTATGTATGTATGTATGTATGTATGTATGTATGTATGTATGTATGTATGTATGTATGTATGTATGTATGTATGTATGTATGTATGTATTTCAAAATTGTAAAATCAAAGTTTCATTAAAAAAATAACACAAAGCACATGCACTTTGGAAAAACAATTACACATAAAAACCCATTTTACATTCGACACTAAGGCGACCCTCAGATGATGAAAATTCTGAGAGGGAACACACCAGTACAGGAGCCCCCTAGTTTCAAAATGTTGGATAAACAGAGGAAGAATTACAGAATCAAACGAACGGAAACGAAACGGACTTTGAATTAAGGCCATAGAACAAGAATATTTAAAGAAAATAATGAAATACAAACGAAATGGATACAACATGCGATGATGAGACTCCTTCATGTTGAGTAGGAAAATAGGAGAGATCGACAAAATTGTGATAGTGAGACTACTTCCTGTGACCAGGGCAAACAACACTCTTCATACTCTAGGATTAAAAGATGACTTAACGAAATGGAAAAATTACTTACGAAATTTATTACGTGAGAAATGTTTAAACAATGTAAACAAATGCGAAGAACACTTATTAAACAATTTAATATTATTAATTTAACTTTAAGAAATAAATATTATAGCTAAATCTTCAAAATTATTGATTACGATTAAATTGGAAAAAACAACATAAAAAACAATTTTTCAATGCATTATTTTAATAAATTATTACTAAATTATTAGTAACCTAACTATGGTCACTTATATTATATTTACGATTAAAATTGTCATCATGTATCAGACAAGAAACTCTTGGCACATGAGCTAGTGTACACGTGATCGCGAATGGCTAGTGTGAATGCTGCTCGTGCCTAATTGAAATCTCAAACAGCGTATGAGCAAAGCAGAAACATTATAATATAGATTTTTTATTAAAACGAAACAACTATACTTAATGTAAATGAAATATGAATTAATTTAATTTGGCTTTTATTTATTAAACTTTAGATGTATAGGAAAATATGATTATGAATTAAATATCTCCAGAAATTGTATATTTTGGAAGGAATAAAATATTTGAATGGTGTACAATCCATTACTCAAAATTTATTAAAACAAACTTAATAACATTAATACAAGAAACACAAATAATTGGAAAATATGAACACATAAAATACTTTACCGTTTGACACAAGGGGGTTTCTCAAATGATGTCTCAGAATAACCACACCAATAAAAACTTTCACAATTATAGCTGTGGAGGTAGTTGGGTTATTTATTTCTTGCGTATATTGAAGGTTATAATTATTGTACTACAAAGTTCATTTTTGCTTATTTTATATGTAGCTTTGACTTACATAATATAATGCAAATATGTTCTATTCTTGTTTGTGACTTGGCAATTTAATTGTTTGTTTGTTGGTTTCAAATTTTTCATTATTGCATTTTTACATTGTATGCTTGACTTGGCCTTATCCAAAATTTAGTTAATTTCTGCTTTACCTGATTGACATTTTATTTTTGTTTCATTCATGTAAACAAATAATATAGCTAAATTATTTTATGTGTGTTGTATAACTCACTTTACGACTCTACGACTGTGTTTGACTCTACGAATTGTATGACTCTCGACTACGACTGTATGACTCTAAACGTCTTACAAAATACTCCAGCATATAAATGAAGCTAATACGCTGTTCGAATTACACGCGCACGGAGGACGCATGCAATTTCACAATGCATCTGGACATTAGAAAATCCTGACCAAGTATCAGCCAATCGTTTTTATAAATATTCCTGAATGTTTACTGTTAATGAATTAGTCATCACACACAGCACGTGCTCACTTGAGTCACATTTACGACTCTAGTAAACACAATGATTTTCAACAACATATTAGACTGATATTAATATAATCATATTAATAATTACATTTAATGAAATAAAAATGAAATAAAAAGATTTATACATAATTGATTCCTTAACATACAGACACTTCAAGTACAGGGTCTTAACAGTAGTTAAAGTATTACTACTGCATAAGCAACTGTGGCGGCGGAGAGGTGATTATAGTTTAGTAGCAGGGTATGAATTCATAAAATTGTCAAGATGGATACATTTCAGATAGAATAACTAGAAAGCTACCCTGTATTCATAGGTTAAGTTCAGTATATATTTTGGTACATGTTTTGAATAAAACGCAATCTTGAGATTTATCGCAAGAATGGTAAACTTTGCATTTAAATTCGTTTATCAAAAGCTGAGAAATATCTTAGCAACGTATTTCAAAAGAAATATGTTATTGTAACAAAAAATATGTATTTACACCCCAAATGAATCTCATGTAATCCTGAGCATATTGTCATTTTGCAATGATGTCCATAGTAACTAAAGAGGTGCCTCTAACTTCCCTTTTTCAAACTTTAAAAATGTCCGAGTAACCTGTCCGCTTACCATCTGTATTTCATACCAAGGAATATCAATATAAAATGAATGCTGGTTGATCTAACGAAATCAAGTAATGCATTATTACTTTGACATGTCATGCAATATATTCATGTCATCAATTTAGGCAGTAATGACTCTAGAACAATGAATGGTATAATTAATTGTTCAGAATGCATGCACTGGAACAACAATATTAGCTGCAATCATCATTGATAAAGACTTGCAATCTATTACTTTATCATTTGAACGTCAAATTTGACTTCAAAGAACAGTTACATGATGATGTAAGAATATCGCTGCAATCATTCAGTCAATGTTTCCCTCTTCAAATGAATTCCAGATCATAGGATAAGGTAGAATGTAGTTACTAAAGTTAGTTTTTTATTCTCAAAGGATAATTTAAAGGAACTTAAATAGTTTGTAACTATCGCAAATGGAGTATTCTAAAACTCTGCACATTTGTTTATCATTCTGGCAGATAATTATATAAAACATTTTACATACAGCTTAAATTACCAATAGTCTATGATAAAAATATAAGAAGCATATTATGTTCTCTCGAGAATAAATCAGAATTAATTAACTTCATAGTGTCTTATCCCATATATTTACTTATCGCATAGCAGGTATGGTTTTCCTATAGTATGTGCAGGTTCATATTTTTGATATTACCACATGTTAAAATATCCCTTTATGTTATTCTGATTGGTCCAAATAAGCCCATGAAATTATTGTGTAGTGTTCTCTTTATTGAGTGTCTGGGATCGTGGGAAAACGTTTTGAACCACGCTTTCTGGAATGTTTTGATTTGAATGAACATTTTTAGCGGCCATTTTTTAACTCGACTCGCGAAAAGAAATTGAGGAACTATTATTTTAGCTGCCTGATTGTAGATATGTTACCTCCACAAGGGCTTGTTATGTCATTTGTAACCATATCAACATAAGAAAAATGGCGTAAAATTACAAGACAATAACAACAATAAGTAAAACGATGTTCATTGCTAATTTGATAGCGGGTGGTTGTGTGGGGAAAGGGGGTGGTGGTTCTGTAACATAGATATAGAATCCGCCGTATATACAAGCGTAATTTAAATGTTAACTTACAAAAGTGAATAAACTCACCTATGTTCACTGAAAAAATATGAACATAAATGGGTCTCCCAACTGACAGAACTTATCCAGCCACAGCCTCTTTACACACTATACATGTGATGTAAATCCGACTCAAAACGAAATTTGTTTGCGTTTTCTGTACAGTATATTGTTCCAAATCAAAGGCTGCAAATATCCAGTCAGAAATTCATTGCAGTAAATGTGGGAAGTTTTTGCATCCAGTAATCCTATTTCTCATGAAAATCGCAACAAAGTAATATTTAGTTCTGAAATTGACATTTTAGAGTAAACATGTACTCTACTGTAGGCCTACTGTGTACCGTATCAAAAAATGTTTAATCACATCGCATTGATTATTCTGTTTTGAAAAATGATTTTGTCTTTATAAAATATTCTGTTTATTTGGAAGAAAGCTTTTTCTTTGATTTATAATTTGTAAGAAAAAGTACAATTTACTTTTACTAGATCAGCTTTGTTTGGGACTATATTTTATGCACATCAAATGAAAATTTCACCGTCTGTCAAAATGAAATAAATTATTCGTTCTTCTTTCTATCTAAATAATTTCCACTGAAATAAAGACTATGTGACAAAAAGAAACTCAAATGGGTAATAATTTAATATTAAATTTATGAAACTCGTTGAATAATGTCCGCTTTTGTTCATTAAGGCTCGCAAAAAGGCTAAGATTTCACGGAATTAACAGTTGTCAAAAATAGTTCACTTACAGATGAAATGGCCTTTAATGTTTTAATGAACTACAGAAATATGCCTTAAAATTTAACGATTTTATCCAATTGGATTATTTTTAAGTAAATGTAGCAACATTATCATCGTAACAAAGTAAGGAAAGGGTATTGTATACATATTTCCTTATTTGTTATCTTATTATTAAACACTTTGTAGTTTCAAGATCTGGAAAATCTGAAGTCCTGGCAAATTTCCAAGACCATCAAAATTACAATATACTGTCTTTGATTAATGTCTAATCAATGATTCAGCTTCCTACCCTCCATCTAAAGGGACTACATAAATGTCATAAGGCAGAAACTAATCAAGATGATAAACGTGATTTTCTTGGCGCACTATCCGAAAAGATTTACAATTTGTTATTCAATTTTCAGGATACAGATTGTTAATAGTGAATGTCGCAATTCTACATTTTTCTATTAATCTGGTTGTCGAGATTTATGTATTATTAATAAGCGGCCCATTACATTTCAACTTCTTGTTAATAACAGTGCAAACGGAAATTAGGGCAATGTGGTCCAAATGACCTTAACCAAATAAAGGATGTAAACAAAAACAAATCGTTTTGCAAAGGTTGTAATTATAACAAATTGAAATAACGTACCGGTCTTGTAAAATCTTAATAATTTCTCATTCTTTAGCTTAATTGATAAATTAAATTACAAAACTGACACGTCTCAGTAATCCGGTTTCTATTCATTCTAGAAAATTCAGATCGAGAGATGTCCCGCCCTATTTTAGTCTAGCTGAACAAGACTTTTTGTAAGAACGAATCCTGTTGTGCGGATCAGCGTTTAGTCATCTATGGATCAATCACTTGACCTTTCATCGCCTTTTTGGTATCTGGTGTCAGTAGCAATATTAGTCTTCCGCCCCTACCTTTCTTTTCATGTGTTGTTAGGACAATATCAGGTATGACACGTGATGTTGATCTTCTTGTATGTGTTAAATAAAGTAATAAAGTATGGCACGAAAACTTTAACCTACCTAAGTTGTCACACTTATTGTCTGCTTTCATTTAAAGGTCGTCCATTTAAAGGATTTTATATGATTTGTCGATGAATGTATTTATCTCGCATATTCATACGAATCGCTCGTCATTCTTTCGGTTTTTAAAAGACATGTTCTTTGTATGCAATGTGACTACGGAAACGTTTGCTATTTGGTTAGCCGCATAGGCAAACCTTTACTTTGTATAAAGAAAGTATTTTCCAAACTTCGCGAAGTTTCTCTCTGACATTTAGCACAGTGACAATCTATATTCAAATATATTTAATGCGCTTTTCTCCGGGTTGGCTTGTTTTCATGTTGAATTTTGTTAAAGATCACAAAATCATTATCATCATTATCATGGAGAGGTTTGCTGTAAAAAAAAATGTATCATGTGTAACTTTATTATGGTCCTAACTATCACAGCCTGAATCATCGCAGGAAATATACTTGCTGACTGAATACTTAATTCAATAATTAATTATATCTTTCCAAAACTTACTCTCGAAACGAAATTCCACTGGACGAATATATTATCTTTAGTCTTCACAAGAAAAAGGTTAACTCCAACTAACACTGTTTAATATTGTAAACTTTGTCTTTTTGAAGGTGTGAAAGACCACATTATATTTTGCATTTTCATAGACACAGAGTTGCTCGTTGTACCTGCTAACTGAAGATTTATATGTAAGTACTTAGTTTTAGTACGATTGGTACTTGAACAGAATAAAGTCAGGAAATCGGAGTACAGACCTATTGGTCCCAGAAGATTGTTATATTCTTTGCTTTTCAAAGACCCATTTATCTTTAATCCGAGTTCAGAATGACTTTTCAAATGGAGAAACGCACGCACACACATCTGCGATATAGTGTAACATGTGGACAATCTGTTTAGCAAGTAAGATATGTTTAGATTAGACCGTTAGTATACTCCAATATTTTATTAACATTTTTTATATTCTTCAAGCACATATGCATCCAACTTTGATGTTTGTGCTAGTGGTTATAAGTAGAAATCATACATTGATTGGACTGTTCCAAAATAAAATGGGATTTTGCTACAGAAGATCAGTAAATTTAAGGTGTTATGGAAGATCGTCGGACTTATCATCAATAATTTACCTACTTTTTGTTTGCTATAATGATTATTCCTAACAAACTGCAAATCCACAGATCTGCCAGCGCATTTTGCGATGACAACCCAATATATTTGTAGTTTTGTAAATTCATTTGACTTCTAAGCATGTACATAGGGCGTAAGTACAAAAAAGCAACAGAGAATCACTAAATCATGCATTCACATGTTCCCATGCTTAGAAATTATTACCAGGCGGAATGTTTTTGACAACAAAATAACGAAAAATTACCATCTTGAGTTTTCTCTGTGATGCCTAACATCTGTATATGCATTAGAAAGTATTTTTTTTACTTGCAATACCAGGTCTTATCTTCCCTACGCATGCCTTGAGATACAGCTATAAGAAAATGGCTCCCGTTCGTTTTCGACAAATATTTAAAAGATATCACGCACTTGACCTTGTGTCTGGCTCTTCTCAATTTTACCACTTGTCCTGTAATTGCATTTAGGTATCATTCTATCGTTACAGATTGAAAGAGCAAATTGATTGCTTGATGTCTTAATGAAAGAAAATGGTATAAAATGCCCTCCATCGTGCATAATGGGAGAGCACTAATTTTTGAAGTTATTTTAAAAAATAATCTTGTTTTCTTTTTGCTCTATATTCTAATGTTTGCTTCAAAATAGTCATTCCTTCTTCTTACATTGATGTCAATTAGTCATAATTTGTTCCATGTAACATGTAAGTTTGGAACATTGATAAGAAAGTAAATAATAAGACATTTTCTAGAATACGTTAAAACATTCCACCAGAAACTTGGAAGTTGTCCTATAGAGAATTTAAAGCCTTTACGCTGTTCCACAACACAATGACTGGCCTAGAATTTATACGGTAACCATGTCATTATAATTATTCATGATCCAAATAAATTAACAACAACAATAACAACAACAATAATAATAATAATAATAATAATAATAATAATAATAATAATAATAATAATAATAATAATAATAATAATAATAATAATAATAATATACTGATCTAGAAACCTAAAAATCTTACTTCATGCAAATGAAACAATTGCAATTTTTTTTTTTAAAAATTTAAATTTGATATCGTATCCAATCCTGTTTATAACGAAATTGCGTGTCTTCTAAAATAATGCAAAGGAATTACCGGACAATGTGGAGCTAGTCATTTCTGATAAAGGCGATGTTTATTTCATATCATTTCTTTCCAACAAAATCATTTCCACAATTTAAGGTTCCAATCCCTGGCGAAAATGAGTAAATCAAGCAATAATATTATATATATATATATATATATATATATATATATATATATATATATATATATATATATATATATATATATATATATATATATATATATATATATATATATATATATATATATATATATATATATATATATATATATATATATATATATAACCTCTAGAAACATCTAGTTTCTATTGCGTGACGCTACGTTTCAAATTAATAGTTCAAAAGTGGCATATGTGTAGATTTATGTTCAAATAATTGCAAAATCACCTAAATATTTTGCTGACTACTATAGCGTTTCTGATGCATTACTATGTTTTACCAAGGCATGTAAAGAAACTCAGAATAATCTTTTTCAAAATCTTGAATGACCTGACTTTTACAGTATAAAATGGCATCTTCTCCATGTTGTAGGCGAAATAGTTGAAGACTAAAGGGAGAAAGATGTAACAAAACTAAGGCTTATATGGATGAGTTCACCAATAAAATGTAATAATTACCAGCTATAAGGATACCACATTACAGAGAATGGTTGATACTACCTGAAGGTCGCAGCACTTTGGTTCCCCAAACTAGACAGATGAAATTGTATGAAAACAGAAGTATTGGTTATCCCAACTGTAGACACATTCTAATCAGATAGTTATATTCGAATCAGTCTTTCTACTGTAACTATTTAGGCAACATATGCTCAAAATCGTGTTTCGTTCAAGATGTTGAACTGCATTGGGTTGAAATCTTTAAATGGATTACCGTTGATTGCAAATGTCTAGTGCAATGGAATTGTGCACAAAATATTGTTTTATTTACCTGTAGAAAATTTGTAACTTTACTAGTAACAAGTCATATTATTTATCGATTTATTTCCTTGGCAATTCTATTCCATTTCCTAGCTTCCATTGGTTTATAATTTAAAATGCTTAATCCAATTATTAGCGTTTTCTGAGCGTATTTTATACACGTTACTATGCAAACTGCACATGTATTATTCATCAGATATATTTATGTAATTGTTTCTATATTTAATGGACATTTACATATCTTGAATCTATCTATCTATCTATCTATCTATCTATCTATCTATCTATCTATCTATCTATCTATCTATCTATCTATCTATCTATCTATCTATCTATCTATCTATCTATCTATCTATCTATCTATCTATCTATCTATCTATCTACTCATCACTTACTTGGTTTAGCTTATTTTTTTCACGTGCAAATGGTTTATTTCAGTATATGCTCACAAACTTCCTTTAATACAAATATATAATACTCGTTCTTTACAAAGGTGTGTGTCAATAGAAGAAGTAGAATCAAATGTATGCGATCTTAAATCATACGTGGCGCCTAGTTTCATTGTTATATCTTTGGCATACGACTATGCAATGTTCATAGGAAAAGACACTGTACAAAAAAATGACTCGTCTGGTCATTAGATGGGAGTAGTCTTACTCAACTGTCAAATGTATTTTTTTGATGAAACATATTAGTTTCTTCATATATTTGCATTCTGTTTCCAAAGCATGATATACCTCTGTAGTTCCACATTCGTTGAACAAATGTATCTGGATCCAAAAGGTAATTTCTCATCTGTTAAAATCCAGCGATTAATATTGTCATTGCCAGATCCAATTTAATTCTGATGTAAAATGTAAATTGAAGAGATTGCCAGAAACGCATATTTCACCAATGTTTTGTTACAGTTATATGCTTAAGCACCTACCAAAAGGCAGAGAAGTTTTGAAATAATGCATTATTCTGTGTCACATTTTGTTATTAAGACTTTCTTGTCAGACTAGATATATGATACATTCTGAAATGTAAAACTAAATTACACCATTTATTATAATTAACTAATCTTATCATTTTTAGAGTTACATTTATCTGTTATTTTTGCGATTACGATTGGATTGTTCTTTGTAGAAACGAAACAAATCAAAATTGATATTGATTTGCAACGTACTTGGATTTAATTTAAAGCTTTACATCATGTTATTTCAGTAATATATTTAATATATCAAAATCATCGGACATAGAGAATATATAATTGTTTAAAAACAAACCATTACATGCGCACGTGTCACATATAATTAATGAAACTAAACATCTATCAGAAGAAGAACTTAGCAAATTATTAGACAAAGTTTTGGTTGAAAGATTTATTAAGAGATCTGGAGAAAAAAAAGATTAGCTGAGGCAATTATATCATATATGGCTAATTCTGTTGCAAGACAAGCTGAAATAGATCAGCTGATAAATAATCCACTGGAACTTCAACAAAGATTACCAGAAGCTGTAGTTTTTGGACCAATTGAAAGACGGTTCGAAGAAGAAGAACTTAGAAGAGAGAGACAAATTACAGAAGAAGATAACAAGATTTGAGCATAAGTTAGAAAATATAAATAGCAAAATAAGAAATAATGAATATATTGTTATAATAAAGAATATAGTGAATTTATTAGTGTGAAAATACATAATGTTAACAAAGATGATTTTAAAGTAAACGAAAATTTACAAAAAAAAATAAAAATAAAAAAGAAGATGAGCATCTTCGCAAATTAGTTTTAGAAAATATTGATTACTATTAGAGCATTTAATTATATTGATATAGAAGTATCACTGAACTTTATAATGAGGCCATTAATTACATGAGAAATAAACAACACCGTAGTGATAGTCACTTTAGTAGCTTAATTAATGAAGCGAAATTATTGGATGAAAGACCAGAAGAATCAGCATATTCACTACAAGCTCCTATGATGACTGAAGAAGATTTACTAAGAACACACATTTTTCAGTAAAGTATGTTCCACCAATAGAGCTGGATAGCCAAAGCAATACGAAATTGGACTGATTTCCTGGACTTGTTGGAATGCTATGGCTATTGTAAAAACAAAACTGGAGTAAATGTTTATTATCGCCTGAACATCGAGCAACAAGAGCAAAGACTTCTATCATTAATAAGTTAGTTCCAAATTTGTTAGATAAAAGAAATTACGTTATGCATTACAAAAATTTAAAACAAGCAGTAGATGCTTGACTAATTCTGAGAAAAGTCCATTGTTTGCTAAAGTTTAATGAGTCGAGGTGGATTGCAGATTATATTGACTTAAATATGAAACGTCGTGTTGTGCCTATAACTGAATTATGAAGAACTTTTTCAAGTGAATGAACAACTCTCTGTTCGGCAAGACGATGGATAAAATTCGACAAAGAGTTTCAATAGAAATTGTTAATGACATAAAGCGCAGAAAAATTAGTTAACGATGACGGTTTTTTAGTATGAAAATATTTAATGAAAATCTCCCTGCAATACAACGACGAAAGGCAAATTTAAAGTTAAAATAAACAAATTTATATTGGTGCAGCTGTACTTGATATGTCAAAGTGGCTGATGTATGACTTTCACTACAATTTTACCAAAATTTTGGCCAGATTCAGAGTTGCTATTTACTGATACGGACGGACTCGCTAGTTTATAATTTAAAATGTAAAGATGTCTCTCAGGACATTTACAATAATAAAAATCATTTTGATTTTTCAGATTATGAAGCTTGTGTTGGATTTCAAGATACGTTGAACAAGAAAATTATTGTAAAATGTAAGGACGAATTTATATTTGAGCCGGTGAGGGAGTTTGTTTGGGCTAAGAAGCAAAATGTATGCTGTCATGTTAGATGACAATAAACTGACAAAGATAGCTAAAGGTTTCCCTCGCGGATATGTATAAAAGATGATGAAGTTTGATGATTTCAAAGCCGCTCTAAAAAAGCGTCAGTTTTATTAAACTTAATGTAATATGATCGAATCATCGTAAATTTCAAACGAATACAATTATAAAACGAGGTCTAAGCGATGATAAAATGTATTGCAGGGACGGAATTAATGCGCTCGCACTTGGACATTATGCAAGTAAAAAATATAACAATCAGAAAAGTTGTTTTAAAATTTAACAGTTTTCGATGGAGTTAATAGCAAAATAAAAAAAAATATTTGTTTATAACCAACAGTTATCATTTGAATTCGACGACAAATTTTCAGGTATTTGTTTAGGAAGTTTGATAAAATCAAACTTTTTCTTGTGAGTTCCGATGAAAGCAAATATTTTCATTATCTCGAAAGTTTATGAGATGTACTTGCATTAACATGTGACAATTTTCATAATCAAATAAGCCAAAATCAGTATATAAAAATCAACATAGACTTGGAGAGGTCAAAGCTTTTTGCGAAAGGTAGTAAGTATCTTCTGAGTAAAATGGCGACCAAAGAATTACTTGAGTCTCGCTGTAAAGTATCTGGTAGAATTATATTCTTGTTAAAATAATCATGATAGCACGTTATACTTGGAAGTGAGTGTTGATATTCTTTCGGTAGGTCAAGAAATATAACCTTTCAAGAAAAGAAAACTCTACTGTCTATTTTAGATTAAAATCGTTTGTAAGTTATCTAACAAAGCATATGTCGTTTATATTTTAAACTGTAAAAAAATTGGTTGATATTTTTTGCTATGCAACTTATTATCACTGGGTTTTATGCCTTTTATCTCAAATTTCTGCTTTATTAAATGTATTTTAATAAAGGGAGACAAATCTTTTAAGCATAATGTATTAGTTGATCAAGATGCACAACTCTGTTAAGCATAATGTATTAGTTGGTCAAGATAGACAACTCTGTTAAGCATGAATTATTATCACAATTGCACAATTGTCTGCTGCTGTATAAGACTAGCATTGTTTTTTTATCAAAATGTATTTCAAATTTCTCTAAAATGTATTTAAGACTAGACGAAAACAGAAAGACAGACACAAACCCAAATTATATAAAAAATCACAAAATTCAAAACCTGTGATTGTGACTATAAATATTCTAAGTACATAAGTTTACACAGCAAGTTAGTTTTAGACAGCATAACATAACGATAAGTTATACAAGTCATTGATTTTTTTGTCTATCGCCTAGCAACGTCTGGTGAAGTAGAGACTAACAGGCATAAATGTTGGCATTATATAACAATATATATTCTTATTCAATGTATTCAGAAACTGAAATATTTTACAATAAATGTTAGTTTTTTATATTCAGAAATCAACACTTTAGTTTATAAAAATTATTTTTAAATGTTGTATGCTAAAAGTGCCTGTGTAATATTAGCTAACCATATAATAATTTTCATAGCATATCCATATAAAGAATCATGTGGACGATTGCTTACTTGCTGGATTCTTATGCTCATGTTCCATAGTTCGATTCACGTGACTGGCATATGTCAGGCGAAGGGAGAAAGGCGATATTATCCTATAATTCTATATAAATTTTCACACTTCACATCATATCAACACGTGGTGGGGGTGTGATTTTGCTCTCTATGCGGGATGATTATTGGGGAAGTGTGCAGTTTTGTATGCAAACGTAGTGAAGGCCATCATTTTCATTGTCCTATGATAAGTTTATGTATAACCTCTGATCCTACTAGGATGTTATATGACAACCTAGGAGTTCACATGGGGCTAAATTGTGCATGATCTATGACAAGTTTATATATGACCTTTGATCATTCTAGGATGGTTTATGACAACTTAGGTAATCACATGGGGTCAAACTGTGCTATCTGTTTCGTCTTTTGAATATCTTCTAATCCTTCTAGGATGTTATATGACAACCTAGATGATCATATTATGATTAATTTAAATGCCTCTGAATTTGCTAGCATGTCATACGGCAAGCTAGGACTTCACATGGAGTTAAACTGTGATTATATTTTATCATTATGATTTATCAATATCTTTTATTTTTACTGTTTGATTTTTAGTAGAAATGTCATCATCAAAAAAGATATCGACCATATGATCAATAAATGTCATCACAACATCTGCCCATACATCTATACTAGTATTATTTTCAGTCGCGAATAACCTAACCGATCCATATTTTGGTGATATATGGAAACACACTTTAAAATACAATGACTTATTATCTTAAATTCTATACCAGTATAATCACACTGATTTGGTTGAATTGAATCTCTTACAAAATCTATTTCAGGTCAAATCCAATGAGTCATATAGGATTATAATGATACATTGTATATAACATTTCATTTTTTAATATAACAGTTTGTCTAAAAATAACAATATCATTTTTACTAATAAGATAAAAGACTGTAATAGTAGTATAGGTAGTTTAGCTGATACTTTCCCAAAGGCCCCACCCATAAACTGTACAAACATATTTTGTCATAAAGTCATCATTTTGAGCTCAAAAGGATACTGACAAAAAATATTAACATGTAACGTTTTGAGTTTATTGGTGTTTGAGATAGGATCATCAACTACATATACTACTACTCCTACTCCTTATCGTATTCACTCAGTATATTACCCACCCGTTTATTACCCCCCACCCACCCACCATAACATTCAGCTGTAATCATATCAATGTAACATATTATGGTATTATAACATTATATGATGAATTTAATATTAAATATTCCAAAAAAGTATGTTTTAAAAGCTGAGATTAATTAATTAAAATAAAAATTTACAATTATTTTTTTAAAAATTTCTTTTAAATTATTATTTATTTTGGGGGTATAACAATGATATGTTATTTAGTAATAGACCAAGTGGTAACAAACCGTGGGGTAAATACTGGGCGGTAATGACAGAGGGTTAATTGAGAGGCGTGGGTGAATAATGTCTAAGACTCATTTCATGGATGTCGCTTGTATTTATCTTGTACTCAGTAAATGCAGATATATGTAATTTACATTGGTAACAGCTGTTTTTGTCATGAGAGCTTTTCTAAAATTGTTCAGCTATTTACTTGATTGGCATCTCACTCATTCTCACTCATTGTCTACAGACCCTAAGTTTTGCATGTCTTTTTCTGCAATATTATTTTTAACCGAAAACGCAAAAAGCAGATAAATGATCAGAAAATCAATGTAAACATATTTAAAGACAAAACCAAGTACATAAGAAATAATGTTACTAAACCAAAATCAATAATATTTTGACATCGGCTTCTAACAAATGTGCTTTTATCGACACTTTTGTCTCTCTCGATAAGACTATTTACATTACAAAGTCCAGAAGATGTTAACTGCGTTTGTCCCCGTCCAAGTTAGAAGCAAAACAGGTAGAGTTGAAAAGACTTCTTGCACGTGATCATCGAGCTAGCAGACTGTGACCTAGTAGTAGTTAATAGGGACGCACCGATTAACTACTCCTAATCATATTTAACCGAGTAAAGAACATCACGTAAGCATCACATGGACTACGATTAAATACTGACAATTATTTTTCATTTTCTTTTCTATAGAAGCAATTGTACATTCTTGCAAATGTCTAAGTTTGAATTATCTGACGTACATAATAATGAGGCAACAGTTTCAAAGCATTTGTAAATATCATGTACAAAAGGTAAAAAGTAATAATTTAATCTAACCAAATAGCTTCATAATACTCCTTTGTTTAATAAACAATCTATCATAAATGACTAGTCCTCCAGACTCCAACTTTTAATTTGGTTGTAAATTAAATATGGATTCATCATCAGTTACATCCATATTCGATATTGTAGAGGACAGATAAAAAAAAAGAAATAATGAAAGACACTGATTAAAGAATAAATTATATACTGAAGAAAAATCATGTTTATTCAAGCGTTGTCTTGTCAGTCCCTCGACCTTCCATGATGAACAACGTATTCTTTCGCAGGTCCGTTGATTATTTGCAGGTCCCTAGAGAGATCGCACATTCCTATGGCACTAACCGATATGATCATCATGTTGTTAGGCTTAACGCCATTTTTCAGCACACGACAGGCTATTCATGGCGGCCAGTATTAATGGTGGAGGAAGAAACCGGGAAATCACTGGAAAGAACCACCGACCCACGAGAAGCTACTGGCAAGCTTTCTCACATATCTACATTATCCGAATCCTAGACTCGAACACACGCAGAGGTGACATGGCAGTGATCCGTAACGGACAGCGCTTTAGACCACTAGGCCACTCGGGGCCCCTGATCATCGTGATTTCCGGCTATATTTTCAATCTGTTTGCTGCCCAAGATTCAACCCTTTTGTCTCCTACAGAAATATATATATATATATATATATATATATATATATATATATATATATATATATATATATATATATATATATATATATATATATATATATATATATATATATATATATATATATATATATATATACCAAAACGTCTGAAGCAAGGTCAGGATCACTGTCAGCGTACGAGACTTTAAATTTAAGATAATGCCCAGGAACTTATCATTCACTGAAGGGCTGTTACCAAGAACCTACCTGGGTACTTTAAAGATAAAGGGTCTCTTTTCCGGGCACGTTTCAGGTATTGCTTACATTTCTTCCACAATGATTTTCTCCCTGCCTTTAATACCTTGCAAAAACATAAAAACCCTTTTCCAGAAGTGCTATAATTCCTGCAATTTGACACGATATCCTCCTCATTCTTGAAATCTATAATAAAATCAATGGATTATGGCTATAAAAAAATATTTTAGCACGAAAGGTGGGTATTATAATATGTATCAGGAAGGAGAAGGATCTGCAGTATCTCTCAAACATTGGAGAAATATTTCATTAAAAAATCTTGCATATAAAAATAGCCCAAAACACTTACAGATATATCTAATAAAGAAAAGTTTTGGCAGGTTTCGTCACAAGTAGATAAATATAAAAAGATGTAAAGATTACCTAAGGTACAGTATCATAAACTAAGAAAATAAACATTATATTTCTTGCTATCGATGGACATTGACCAATGTCTGTTTGATTCAATAGATTAACCTCTTATTTATAGCATATCACAATTTTGTAACAGATATAAACTTATCATTGCTTGCAATAGTCAAGTCTTGTATTAATATTAATGGAAACAACGTCTTGGTTTCAGATTCAAATCGCTAGCAGACAAGACGATTTAATATCAAAATTCATCACCAGTTTCTGGAATCATGTTTTCTTCCATGATTTGGAACTGTCTCTCAGTCAAATTGCTTAATTACGCACTGGATTTGTTTTACATATACTCAAACGTTAAAAGTGATAAAATCTATAATAAAAAGCAACACACTATGGACAAAAATAGCTGTTAGCAATGGTTCGATAATTTTAAGACTTTCTGATTTAGTGATAACTTTACCATCTCTCTAGAAAGATATTAGATGAAGTCAAATTTTTATTTTAACAAACGTTTGTTGATTTTGTAGAAAAGATTAAGAGAAAAGTAAACATAAAGGATTCTGAAATGGATGTTCTAAAAATAAATCATATTTTTCTTTATAGATGTCATAATTTTCATCATATATATATGATGAAAATTATGACATCTATAAAGAAAAATATGATTTATTTTTAGAACATCCATTTCATAATCCTTTATGTTTACTTTTCTCTTAATCTTTTCTACAAAATCAACAATATATATATATATATATATATATATATATATATATATATATATATATATATATATATATATATATATATATATATATATATATATATATATAGATATGAAGCTTTTACAATGTAGATAAAAATACATTCATTTAGTAATTGCAGCCACCAATTCTGACAATGCTAAATATTTCAACTTTAGATTATTTTTGAGAACTGTTTTGCATCACTTCAACGACTTAGGATGAAATTGCATGATGCTGCAATGAAGTTCAATGTCTTTCAAAACAGTATCACCGAATAGATATCCTATGATTCCTATAGGGTATAAAAAGAAAATATTGAAGCAGGAAGTTCTTTTTGATTATATAAAACACACTAAAGTATTCAAAATATGTAAATATTTAATTGATAATAATTCAGATGTTTTCCATATACACTCATTTGGTCGACTGCCAAGAGTTTTTTTTTTTGGGGGGAGGCATCAAGTGCAAGTAGTAATATGTGGCAACAGGGGTTATTAAGGCGGTTGTAATTATAGTTTTAAGTGGGATATATGGTCGTAAGTGTTTACATGGGTTAATGGGGCAAACAGGTTATTGGGTTTGTAAGTTTACTGGAAAGATTGATGTTTTGGGGCATGAGCATTTATGGGGTAGAATGATTTTAGGATGCAACGGAAAAGTAAAAGCAAGTGTTTAAAGAATTTTTTGTCAATGTAAACAACAAGCACATTCACACATTCACATATAAACGCAGACACTCACACACACTCGCGCATACACACGCACTAAGACATGCTTTGTGTAATCTCCACATACCAACAATCATATTAATATGGGAATGGTTGCAATAAACTACAATTAACTACATATAGTCCAACAATCTTTCTATCCATCACACCATCTATACCATCCCATACAACATACACATACGCAAAATCCAAACGCATTTTCTTCATCTCCAGGTACCGTCGATCGGACTAAACGGGAAGTGTTTAAACAAACTACATGTAATCCAACAAACATGCTAAACATCAAGCCAACTATACCATCCAATACTCATTCATACACACACGCACACACAATCCAAAATGCATATTTTAGTCTCCACACGCCAACTATCAGACAAAACAAGGAAGGGTTAATCCAACCATCGCATTATCCATTTATCAGTTCGGCACATGATTCAATTTTGCACCTTGTGTGAGTGCGTGAGTCCCTAGCCAAAATTTAATATAAACAATGCAAAACAACGGTCATAAAACACGTGATTGAAAACCTAGTTCAGAATAGGCAACGCAAACGTGAAGGAGAACATCGCTCAGGTTGAATGAGAGGGATATGCTAAAAGACGCAAATGTGGCACTTCATTTTTATTACATTATTTTACGGCATTATAGGAAAAGGATACATTAGCATTATATTTCCCTCATTATGAGTTTATGGAGAAAACAATAAATTTATTGTTAGAAATATTCATTGACAGAAATTGTATTTCATTCATAGGTCGTATTATAATTATTGGCGATAGAATGCAGTAACATTTCTTTTATTTCCACTTCCAAATTTAGGAGGTATCATGTTTTGCAGCACACACATTTAGACTATAATGTTTAGAAGTTCCCTAAACCAAGAACGGATAAATAAATCAAAAGAAGAACAGGTAGATGGACTACAAGAGAAGAGGAGGAGACCGAAAAGTTGAAAGCTTTTGAAAAGTTCGAAAGGAAAGCACATATCAAAAGAATATTGCGAATGAAAAGATATTGCCAACAATCAATCAATAAAACAAAATTCCCATCCCAAGTCCGAAAACAATATGCCATCCTATACAACCAACCAACCACAACACCCACCACTCCCAAAACACGAACTATATAAGTATGCGAGGGAGAATCCGAGATGATAAACTAGCTCAACAGAGACACGAACAGAAATATCTAACGCTTACAAACAATATATAGCATACACACACCACGAGTCCCCCCCCCAATACCCCCACACACATACAAGTTATCATATAGGGCTTTCATTCTGACCATTAAAGCCCTCTTCAGAACTACAACTTGCTGGCCCTGAAAAAAAACCTAACTGGTTAAAATTTACAACTCAACATATCGAGACCCAAATTGAGATCTCAAAAAGAGAAAGACTTCTTAAGACGACATAATGCGACGGAATTTTCGGAAAAAAATCAAGTACCCGCAGTACACGAAATTAAAGAACCATTACGAGATAGGCAAATTCACAACTCAGGAATAACTGGCTCAAATATGACCATCACATGTTTTGCAATATAATAGGAACAACACAGTAAAATCGAAAACGGGACAAACATTTGAAAAAGTTCAATATATACATATTGCAGCTAGTGTACTCGGTGACAGCATCAACGGAGAGAAACGGAGACGGGACGGAAGTGCAGAGAAAGACCGGAAGGGGACGCAGAACAATGCTGCTGTGGAGAGAAATTCGGCGGAGCCTTTGGGGCCCTCTGCCTCCGGAGGCTTGTTCTGGGGACACTGCACTAATAGCTGTCATCGGAAAAATCAAATAGTACACAAAAGAATACATTTAAGATAAGATAAGAATAAGATAAGAAAAGATAAGAATTCTTTATTTCAGACTGCATAGTCCATACATCTAAATTAAAATACTGATATAGAGTAAAACATTGTAAACATAAAAGAACACATATACATATATATATATATATATATATATATATATATATATATATATATATATATATATATATATATATATATACATACATACATACATATAAATACATATATATACATATATATCTATAAACATATACATATATACATATACATATATATATATACATATACACACACAAACATATACACATACATACATATATATATATACATACATACACACATACACATACATACATATATACATACACATATACATATATATACATATACACACATACACATATACACACACATTTATATATATATATATATATATATATATATATATATATATATATATATATATATATATATATATGTATACATACATACATACATACATACATACATACATACATACATACATACATACATACATACATACATACATACATACATACATACATACATACATACATACATACATACATACATACATACATACATGCATGCATGCATGCATGCATGCATGCATGCATGCATACATACATACATACATATACACACATACACATACACACATACATATACACTAAAACATATATACATATCATATGTACAAGTATTCAGATACATTTACAACAATTATTTGCGCCATGCATTGTTAAAAAATGAAATTTAAGTGACACATTTAAATAGTATTTGGTTCCATCTACTAACAATGTGAGAATTTAAATTAATGTAATATTTCCAAAGTGATTTCAATATACAGTTCTCACTATTAGAAAGTCTTGTTATCATTGAATATACATACTTTCTCATTACTTCCTCAAAACTTAATACATTATAATTAACAAACATGTTGGAGGCACTGTTCCATCTAGGAAGACCTAATAGAAAGCGAAGACTATTATAATAACCAATTACTAGTTTTTTTTCCTTCACATTTTCACTAAAGTTTGTCCACAGTGGAGCACAATACATAGTGCAGCAATAAGATTTGAATAATCTAATTTTGATACTCAATGAACAAGGCTTAAATTTGCGTAGAAGCATGTTTGTTCTAGTACACAAATATCGATAATGTCTCATCATATCTTCATTATCTGACTGATTGGATTTCAAAATATGGCCCAAATACATATAACTGTCAATGACATACGTAAGAGCGTTGCCATTAAGATGTACAGAGGGAGGTGATGATAATTTAAAAGAAGTTGGCTGAAAGACCATGCATACAGATTTTTGTGTATTATAGATGATATCATTCTCTAATGCATATTGTTCACATATCTTCAATAATTTTCTTAAACCTGCGACAGACGGACTTATCAGTGACATATAATCAGCAAAGCTAAAATTGTTAAGAAACAGCCCATTTGGTGGCAGACGTAACCCTACGTTGCAATGGCCCAATGTACGATTTAAGTCGTCAATGTAAATATAAAATAACATGAGGGAAAGAATACCTCCCTGCCTCACTCCATTGGTTACATGGAAAGCGCTGGATATTACACTTCCCCATCGCACGTAATACAACTGTTTGCCATACCAGTTGACTAAAGTATGAACAATGTATATAGGAATTTTAATTTCCAGCAACTTTTTAAAGAGTGTCCAATGATTGACTCTATCAAATGCCTTACTAGCGTCTAAAAACATGCAAATACTGGGCTGCCATGTTCCACACAATAGCTAACGGTTTCCTTAAAGGCATAAAGACATAAATCTATAGAATGCTGCTTTTTAAATCCAAACTGATTATCAGAGATTAAGACTTCGCATCTTTGTAGTATGATGCATTCAAATAGTTTTGAGATAATAGTCGTAAAAGCTATAGGTCTGTAGTTATTTTTGTCCGCTAGATTACCAATTTTGCTTTTTAGTAGCGGTATAATTGTAACTTTTGTGAAATCATTTGGTACAAAGTTATGCACAAACATACAATTAAATAAAATCATTAATAGCCCATGAAGTCTAGTATCTGAATATTTAAAATGTTCCAAATATAAAAAATCTGATCCTGGACATTTACCACCTTTTTGTCTTCTTATTGCATTTTGTATCTCAGATAATGTGATTACCTCAATATGAGCAGAAGGGGTATTCAATGCTGACGTAACACGCTTCTTATTCGATTCGTTTTTGACACTATTGAGTAAGTCTTCAAAATGATTTTTCCACATGTTGCATATATTATTTTGACCATGGTACCCATCAATGCAGATTGGTAGTTTATTGGAAGTTGTCGTAATACTTTGTTTAACTTGCTTCCAGAATTCACGTTGGTCGACATTTTCAAATTTTTGTGCTAGTGAGTCTGCTCTATGTTTTACTTCGTCATTCTTGCATGACCTAAGGGCATACTTAAATTGTGCTCTAGTTTGGCGCATTCGGTTACTTAATTGTCCATGACGAGGTTTACCGTTATCACGCCACATTAAGTAAGCATTTCGTGCAGAGTCGTGTAGTTCTTTGACACAGTCATTAGCAGCAGGGAGGGCGAACCCTACAAATTTTTGCGACAAAATCGATTAAAGCCTCAGAATGCCAAATGGAGCCTTCCTACGAAATCTCATATTTTAACCCAAAAAAATAAAGACCCCATTTTACAAATGGAGCCTTAGCGATTTTGTCGTAAATACATTGTCATAACCACCCTCAAAATTGCTGCCATCTATGTCGCAAATATGTTGTCATATCGCCCTCCCTGCTGCTGATTAATACACATGATTTAACCAAATATTTGATCAAGTCCAATACGATATCGTGACCGAGGGTCGTGTAAATTTATTGTTATAAATCCATATGGGACTGACTGAGCATGACTAAAGTAATTTTTAAATCCATTGAAGTCCATATCGGAACACCATGTCTGCCAAATATTTCGTAGCGTATGTGTATCAACGCCATTGAATACAGCAAGAATATTACAGTTATCGCGAATCACTTTTGGAATTTGAGTGTATCGTTGAGTGACATATATCACATCAGTGTTTTTATGCCTACCTCGTGAAAATGTTCTAGCAGGGTTCTTTTGATTATCTAACATTACATCATCGTACACTACAAGATTGTTTATGTCTCCATCGAGATCTACTGATGGTGCATCATTAATATCAGTAATAAAGTCGATTACACTTTCACCTTTAATTTCTGATGCATTTTCATTATAATCTTTTAGCACTTTATAGCACCGTTGATCATCTACGGATAGGGCAATTAAATATAATTTATCCCACTTCATAAATCGCATTATCAAATTAAGCAGCAATTGTGTTTTACCCGATCCAGATGGTCCGATTATAATGGCACGGACAGAATTCGGAAGCGCTGCGTGGTGTTTCACCGGTTCTCTTCATTTAGTCGCTGAAAAATCAATTATATTCATAACTCTATATATAAATTATGGAATTATATTGTGTTAAATGTAAACAGCGTACTGATACAACCGATCAGACAACCATTACAACTAAAAACAATAGACTAGCGCTTACTGGTAAGTGTGTAACATGTGGTACAAAAAATTTAGATTTTTAAAAAAAAAGCAACTCGGAGGTGATATTGCCGCAAAACTTGGAAAACTCCCCGGAACCCCATGGGCAAAATACTCCGGAGAAAAACACCTTCCAGGATATAATTACTGTGGTCCCGGAACGAGATTAGATATCAGACTTGATGATCAAAATCAGCCCCGGCCTGGTGAGTATCCGATAAATGCTATTGATAAGGCATGTCATGCTCATGATGTTGCATATAAAAGCAATAATTTGCAACAAAGACATCTCGCGGATGTAAAATTAATTCATGCGTTAAATGCTATTCCCGATAAATCCTTCAAAGAAAAATTGGCTTCATGGTTGGTCAAATCAGCTATGAAAGGCAAATTGGTGTTAGGTGCTGGTAATTAAAAACACCAGTGTTTTTATAGTATGGAATCTATTTATTATTCTCCGAAAGGATACTGGAAGGGTAAAACAGCAATCAGTAAACTCGCTAACGTTGCAACAGTGAAAAAGTCCACTGCGAAAGATTGGTTATCCAAACAAGCTATATGGCAAATTTATCTACCACCGCCTAAACAAATTAATTATTCTCATTTTGATGTTACCGTACCCAATGAAGTTCATCAGGCTGATTTATTGTTTTTACCACATGACCATGGTTACAAATACGCGCTAACTGTAGTTGATATTGCGAGTCGATTTAAACAAGCAGAACCATTGAAAACAAAGTCAGCTTCTGAAGTCGCTTCTGCATTTGAAAGGATTTATCGACGAGGTCCTCTAAGATGGCCAAATCTATTACAAATTGATCCTGGCAAAGAGTTTCAAGGTGCTGTTCTATCAACAATGAAAACTCATAATGTTACAATACGACGGGGACATACTGCGTTGCATCGTGATCAGGCAACTGTAGGACGATTTAATCGAACTCTTGCAGAACGGTTATTTGGATATCAATATGCAAAAAAAATTCATCCAAGAAAAACGATCTCGTGAATGGGTTCAAAGGTTACCGAGTGTAGTTGCAGCGTTAAATAACGAGATTACTCGAACTATTAATATGAAACCAAATATTGCAATAAAAAATATATACCCGAACAACCACAGCGGGTTAGCACTCAGCCACTTCTCGGTGATGTTACTGTGAGATATTTATACGAACCAGGAGAACTTGAAGGTGATAAAAGAAGAGTTACTGATCCTATATGGAGTGTTACTACGCATAAAATTTCAACCATAATGCGATCAACTGGTAGACCTCCAATCTACAGATTGGATTCAACTGCACCTCAGCGTGGTTTTACACGCGAACAACTACAAGTCATTCCGGACGATACTCAATTACCGCCACATGGTCTTAACTAGCTCCGTTACGTCTATTACACTCAAGACAGGTCAACATCATATTGTTTCTGACATGACCAAGACTGTTATTTTTTCTGTCTACGGTGAATTGTCGAGGGTCTTTATCCGAATACTGCCAGTGCATTATACAATTGCAACTGGCGCAGTGATTATTCTGTTGTTCTTTTAATGCGATTATTACTTCAGCATCAATATCAAATTCTCGTTGTTTTTTTCCTGTTGTTTGTAACCAGAGAGTTTTTTTTATTAATGATGCTAATATCAGTGTTATCATCGTTTGCATTAAAATCATCATCGAAAACAATCCTTCGTAGTTGATTTATTCGTCGTACTCTGGACACTGCGAGATAGACTAAATTTGACCATTCAATGCGATTATCAACTATCCAAACAATTGTATCCGTGATGGTCAATCCTTGTGACGAGTGTATTGTTGTTACATAACCAAACGTCCATGGTGATTTATCAGCGCATAGTGCATCTTCTACAGCATTGATATCATCTAGCACAATATCATTTAACACTAGAATCTGTTTCTCCGTCTGGCCTGTAATTTCAACTTCAATATTCTGCTTTCGTGTATCCAATGGTCTGTAACACAACGGTACTGGAAACGTTGGGAATTTTTTCTTGTGTAGCTCAAACAACTTTTTCTGAAGTGCGTCTCTGACTATCTTTCTACTTGCTACTACAAAATCATTTGGTCTCCATGTTTCCCAAAAATCATTCATAGGCGTTTAAGAAATTATTTCACGCGCTACTTCACATTGAATTCTATCGGGTTGTAATCTAATTAGTTTTTTAAACTCACGTAACTGCTCATCGAGTGCTCTATAGTCAGTATCAATTTCTTCGTAATAATCAACAAATCCTTTTAACCAATTATGTGGACTTCTACCAACAAATGGTGGTGGTTGACCATGATCGCCTCACAATATAACTTTTGTATTATTTTGTAATAACCAATCAAGAAACATTTTTAATACATCTTCTGAAACAGTACATGCTTCATCCCAAATAATAACCGCATGAATAAATTTTTCACCCATTCGCTCACGAGTCCAAGAATCGCCCTTGTATCGAAAAAAAAACTATGATACGTGCAAGCTTCAACGGAAAATCCTTTGGATTTTTGGCGTTGTTTTATCTCTCTCGCTAGTCTATGGGTTGGTGTGAGTACAATCATGGACGTTCTCTCTCGATATAATTCTATCGCACGTGTTGTCTTTCCAGATCCACCACAACCGTTTAAATAAACTGTTTTATATCTACAAATTGGATTTGATATCGGTGGTGCTTTAGACATAGAAAATCCTTCGGATTTTTCACTGATAGAATTATCGTTTTTCAGGTAACTGATTTAATCTCAAGGTCTGCTGATTTAGAATAATCGCATTGTATTTCACGTTTAATTCGCAATGTTCCCCAAATCTCTTCGCTATTAGTAAATTTAGTTACCTCTTTGATATATTTTTTATCGACATACATTGAATCAATTGCAACTCTAACTGCTATACTAGGAAATCTATTTATCATTGCAAATAAATTGATAGATGCATAACCCAGCATAGAAGCCCTTAAATGTAGATATGCAGAGCTTTCTCCATCACTGTAAGTAACAATTCTACCTAACTTTGTTTTATTGGACAAGAAGGCTGTTTTACAATTTGCGTATCTATTTTTCTCTACTGCATCTTTAATAACGAAGTCGTATTCGGCATCAATATGTTTTCTAGACTTATCGATTATACTATCAAGACATTCTGGTTCTGGTAACCAGACATTGGTTTGTTTTTGATATGAGATAATCGCTTCGCTGACAATCAACGAAACTAACATTTTACAACCAATCATATATCGCAATAACACGATTGGTAACCACATCTTTTCAGCCATGTGTCTACCAATCCAAACATAACAACACGGATGAAGTCCTTCAGCGAATTCAAATGATACTACGCGAGCAAAACCTGTCAAATCAAAATCAGGCAGTGGTCCATTAATAGCAACGCGAGTCATTTCATGTGTGGGATGTCCAAACCGTTTAAAATACTCACCAGCAAATCCGTATCCTAGAAAACATCCTGGATAACAAGCAACGATATCAACTGATATCATACTTTCACGATTGTACTTAACGTTCCATAGACCGCCATGATAATATTCCAAACAACTGGATTGAACATCCTGTAAAAACTCTTTTCGTGTTGGTTTCCAATTATTTTTCTTTCTTGCAAAATGAGCTGCAACCGATGGAATTGTAAAACAATTTGTAAGTAACTGTTCGTATTCGTCGGATTTTCCATTAAAAACGCTAGCGTTTTCACTGAGACTTATTGCTAGATTTTTCATCCTATTATGTAGACTTTCAGTACGATATAATTCACTGTTAGGTTTCACAAATTGATTGAATTGACATTCTTCATCTTCAAAACTATGAAGTAGCCATACTGATACAGGATCGTTTTTACACAAACTAGCAATATCATCGAATAATCTTTCTTCAGTGAGAATGCCATCCTTGGTAAATTCTCCTGGGATATACTTCACTGTTCTGTCTCGCGAAAATATTGTAACTGCGGATGTCCATGCGTGTTTGTTATGATCAATAATTTTGATTGGAGCTCCGTTTTTATTGTATTTCGATTCGTATAATACTTCGCCGGTTATCGTTGAAACGGTTATCGGAAATCTCAACGACTTTTCCAATCTAGCTATATCGGAAATAGTTGCTCCGTTCTCTTTCACTGTTAGCTCCCATTGACCTATTTTTTACGTCTTAGATCGGTTAATTTATTCCCACGGAGTGCATTTGTAAAGTGTTCTATGACGCGTTGTGCCACACAATTGAGTGGTTTTTCCATTGACGTTGACTGTTCCATTGGTGCTAGTTTTCCAATGTCAGGTTTCTTATGTAACGGATACATCCCATAAACAATTGCTGTTTCTGGATACGCTTTTTCATAGTATGGTTTATCAATTCCAGTTAACAGCCCTGGTCTGGAATCACGACTAACAATAACTGTTGTCTTATCTTTGAGAATTGGCTCAAACTTGTCTCTTATAACCCAATCGCCCGATTCTAAATTGATAATGAATTTCACTCTGAGAAAATACCTTTTATTGCCAAGTTGTGATAGTATCATAGCTGCTGTTTCATCATTCATTCTAGCATCAACAACACCATCAATTTTAAATGTTGACCAGGTGTGTGATGCGCCGTCCTGTTTAAACTCATGAACACAATCTCGTATTTTTCTAATCAGACTTCTATTATTTATTTTCTCTTTTGGTACGTCTTCGAGGGTTCTATCAAGATTGAATTTAATATTTTTATAAGGCTTGATTGCCGATAATCTCTTGAATTCTTCATTCATATAAATAAAGCAAACATTTAAATAGAAAATTTTGTTTATATATAATGAATCATTCCAAATGGCTTATGATTGGATCAGTAACCCCATGTAATAAATCGTGTAGAGGTGAATTCTGTGGATATCACTTACAGAGTGTCAGAAATAATTCGACAGGCCCGGCATCATGCATAAATTGTGGAGTGGGTGTGAGAGGAAAATCACAATTATGTATCAATTGTGGGGGTAAGCGGTTTAGAGAATTGAAACGTTATTATGATAAACGAATAAAAAACGTTATCATTGACCCTAACTATGACTCTGTCAAAGACAAAATCATAAAAACCCCGGGGAACAGTACCAAGTTCGGACAGAGATTGCTTTGAAAGTGAAATCTATAAGACGTTTGATTGATGCAAGCATTGAAACCCACAATTGAAAAAACGTTAGCATTTCCAATAATGACATCAGAAGCATTAACTACCAGACTAGCCCGCGAGAGGTTAGCATTACTGAAAAAGTTTTTACCAATTCGAGATAACGTGCGAGATAAACTACAACTTAGACAGCAAGCGCAGACTAACTTTTCTATTGGGAGTGAACAGCTTTTTGCTCCTGTAATTGAAGCCACTAAAGATATGAAACTTGCAACAGAACGTGCTATATACGGCGACATCCCTAAAGAAGGAACAGTACCTATTATTGATGCATTGGGAAAGATTGCTACAGAAACTGAAAAAATGATTATATTATACGAGAGGACGAAATTTTGGAAATGCATGATACAAGTCCAACATTTGTAGATATTAAAAATCATATCCTTGATAGAATGAATAATGATTTTTTGTTGTTATTACCCTCGTTAAGATCTGGCTTTCTTACACAGGCTGAGTTTACTAGTGTAGTCGCTGCGGGTAATAAAATCATCGATGATATGGAAATATTTAATTCGAGGATTACTAATCTCTTCACTGATTAAAATAACCCGATTTCAAAAACTAGTTTAGCCCAAGATTATAAAAAAAATATAAATGAAAATCCAAATTTTAAATTACCAGGATATAACGTTCCCGAGTTAAAGAAAAAACTCAGAACTGCCATCGACGAAGGATTTAATAAAATTTATCAATCATGGAAAGATAGCCAGCCAAATCCTATTATCCTCACTCATAATAATTCTCCCGACGGCGACGGTAGACATATCGCACCGAACAATGTGGATATTTCATCGGTGATCGCACTTAATTTAACGTGTGATGTAATCGAAGGAAGTTATCAAATTAATATGGAACAATCAAATCAAGCCCGACAAGGTTACATTCTTTATTCATTTGCACCAACAGCTCCTCCAGGATTTTTAATTGTTGAGAATCCGACTAATCCAGTCTATATGCAATGTCAAAATGATTTGCTAACTAGAATTAATTTTACACTCACCGATCAGTCAAATAATTTAATTGATTTACGTGGTGAAGTATTATCGATTAGTCTGTTTGTGAAAAGCTAACAAATAATTTGTATTAATCAGCAGCAAGGAAGGCGATATGACAACATATTTGCGACATAGATGGCAGCAATTTTGAGGGTGCTTATGACAATGTATTTACGACAAAATCGCTAAGGCTCCATTTGTAAAACGGGGTCTTTATTTTTTTTTTGGTTAAAATATGAGATTTCGTAGGAAGGCTCCATTTGGCATTTTGAGGCTTTAATCGATTTTGTCGCAAAAATTTGTAGGGTTCGCCCTCCCTGCTGCTTCATTCCAGCCTGGTATAACCCGGTGGCCACGTTTGGATTTTCTAGTCAATTTATTACTGGATTTCGATAGAGCTTTTACTACATCAGCTTATAGCTCATTTATCTGTTGCATATGTACCTGATTAGTGCAACCATGGTCATTACAGATGGCAGATGGGATCTCAATCTTGTTTAATAAAAGTGCAGATGTCTGAGTGTAATTCAGTTTTTCGTCAGAAGTAAGGTCTGACCTATTAATGTTGTATTTCAAGTTTGAGAGTTCATTGTGGCAAGAATCCAATCTAGGAAGTAAATAAGTCTTGATAGTCATTAATATGGGGCGATGGTCGGACCCTACTAGGGTGTGTATTATTATCATATCACTTATAGCAGAATGAGCAGATTGTGTAGAGACGCAATGATCCAACCAAGACACTGTATTGTGTGAATCACTGATGTAAGTAAAACCTTTTGTGTTGTCAAGTATTAGTTTTAAGTCCGATATGATATAACCATATTCATCACAGAATAGGAGAAGTTCATCTCCAAAGGGAGTGGATTTGAGCGTATTAGCATTCCAATCTCCAACTACATAAGCATCTATTGTGTTAGCATTTTCTACAATAGAATTAATTTGGCCCAAATAATCTACAAATTCCCCAAAATTTTCCGCTAGATCACATGGTAAATAAATATTGACAAAAAGCAGAAACGAGTTCCTTGTATAGATAGTAATACTTATTAATCTTAGATCATCGAAGTGTTGTACTTGTATAATACTTGCAAGAGTTTTACGGTATAGTACCCCGACACCTCCATAAGGTCTGCCTGTATGAATATCTTTAGAAGATTCTATCGGCGATACCCCTGCTCCATAGAAATCGTCATGTACGGAGGAGAGGCAGTCTAACTCACAGTCGAGAAGCCACAATTCTTGTAAGAAGCAAATATCGGAAATATCACATAAATTTCTTACATTTCCTATATTTCTTGTTAAAGAACGACAGTTGTAATCACGCATGCCTTAGAGCGACATGCGGCTATATATATATATATATATATATATATATATATATATATATATATATATATATATATATATATATATATATATATATATATATATATATATATATATATATATATTGCCAAACAATTATAACTTGCGTCTGACTTTGTTATGTGGATGCATGATAAATGTAAGCATTGAAAACAAATTACAACTCTATCGACTCTATCGAAACAGAACTTAATGTTTGTCAGCCTATATCAGCGACGTGCACCAAGAGAAAATACGTTAAATTTAATTTTCTCGATTGCAAACGTATTTAATCTATAAAGAAATTTTCAACAAAATACAGATTTTATAATATAAAGCATATTCGTAGCTTTCGCTTTAACGTATATACATCTGTAGATAGAAGAAATTCAATAGAAACTGGAGACCTATTATAAAACACTGTAACTATTCCGAAATGAAGTTCTAGCGATATACAAAAAATAATAATCTATGTGACTCATGTGTTTGAAGCTGGCGACTTTCGTGATTCTGTATTGAGCATAAATGATATTAGTCAACCAACAATTCGCTGAAAATTTACACCATAACATAACTATTTGGACAAAGTCTATAGAGTAAACGTGCTAAGAAATTGAACAGACATAACGTATAAAACAAAACTTTTTTGAGGCTGCAACCGCCATAAACAGAAATAGAGCGAATAGAGCTTGCTGCATTTATGGCAGGCACAAAAAGTCGGGAGAGGCAAAAAAAAATTGAGAAGCATCAAAAAAAGAAAATATTAATGTTGATAAAAATTAAACAGACGAAATCTGTAGTGCTGGGGCAGTAGAGCACCCTTATACTCCCCGGTAGTTAGGATGTATCTTGCAATTATGGAGGATTGGAAAGAAACTTCAATACGTATTTGCTCACTTCTAGAATGTGCTATTGGTATATAGGACCTTTTGGAGTACCCTCATACGCTCCTGGCGGTCGAATAGACAGGTAGACACATATTAGTCCGTGTCAAGGGAATGATATCCCAGCAAAGCACGGTCGATGACCAGGAGTCTAGGTCTGTGAAACCCACTAGACCTGAAAGAGAAAATAGCACACACAGCAGGATGGCGATCATAGAAAAAAAGACTGAAGTGTTACAAAGTTGATAATATTTTGCCTAACTCTTTGTATTTCTTAAATGCATCTGATCTACAGCGGCCTATTTGCCTTAATTGGTTGTCAATGAAAATTTGTCTGGCCGCCTCAGAGGCGGTCCCAATTCTGAAACTATGGTACTTAAGATGGTTCGAGTTAAATTCACAAAAGCAAAGCACTTTCTTCTAAGTTCAGTTTCGGTTCATAAGAAGCAGTTCTAGAGTATTACCCCTGAGTGTTAGGATTGATTTTAGTAAAACATTTTTGAGATAATTGTATCAAATTGTCATTCTGATGATCATTTTTTTTGCATTATAATCTCTCCTATTCTGAGAAATGCATAGAAAGCCAATGTAAATATGGCCGAATACATGGTAAACCTGAAATAGTTTGAGATGGCATACATACTAGAAATTAAGTATATCAGGTGTAATTATGTCAATTGTCAAACCAACATTAGATTTACTTTTATGAATGGTTTGAATGAGTCTTTGAATAAGGAATGGGTAAGAAGAGTCTGTGAAGCCATTAAGTTTGTGCACATATCCAACTGCAGAAACAAAAGTAAATATAGAACATACCGCATATTTCATGTTGATTAAGTGCGCTATGAAAAGTGTCAATTTGGTTATTGAAACTTGGACAGACAACTCAATCAATATGTCCGATGTGACTCTTAATGTAGCGTTTGTGTATCTGGGTGTAAGATTTTTTAAGCCAATGGTCAAGCGTATTCACTGGCTGGGTAAGGTTGGATGAAGTGGAACGTGATGAGAAAGACACACGTGGAATTTCGAGACAAGCACCCCTTACCTAGCTGTTTCATAAATGTGATGGCATTATCAATATCTTCGTAGTGAAACGCAGATTGTTGAATTGGAATTCAATCGTTAATTATTCCAGTGGAAAGGAAAAGTGATGAATTAATCTGAAAGACCCAGGAATTTTCTTTTCGACTAGACCCAGGGGAGACATTTGTAAATTACGAAAAGGCCCTACAAAGCGATCCGATGACGATTTTTTCTGTATCTTTTTTTCAGTAATTTGGGCATTAATTTGAGCTGATTTTAGATTAGTACATACGTGTGTTTGCAATGTCCTCCTAAACCCCACATAGAAACCCTTTCGAAAACCTAAAAGCAGGTATCCCTTTGTGGGAGAATCGAAATCGAATAGCTAATATTGCAAGCGGTCAGTTCTGACCTGGGTAGGATACTTGTTCGGTTAGTCGGATCGTTGAAAACGAAAAGCTGATTGTTAGGTCGCTGTGGTTGCTGACTGCATTATGGAAGTACCTTATAGGACTAAGAATTTGGTTTGGGACAGCGAATGAATGAGTGTCCCCCTAAACAATCGAATAACTTCTGCTGACAACTTAATTAAAATGCCGATGAACTGCGATCGTTTTGTGGTAACTAGAATAAACACCCTTCGGATATTTTATGTTTGCAATTGGTGAGAGATAGTTCTGTGAGTAGTTGTAATGACTTGACTATAGAAGAGCCTTCATGTAGCGTTTTATATGCGTTTGAATTCATTTAGCTTTCTACCTTGCAACCAATAGTCTAAAGTTCTCATTATATTTACCTTCGATTAGAGCGTCTCTCAAGTTTAATGACATTTTGCATGTATTGGGGAAGGGAGTTACTAACCAGCAGATATGTTTCAAATAGGACACTAATAAACTTTCCCCAAGCGAGAATCCACTGTCCTGTTGTGAGTTGGACTTCCTAATTTTTAGGACAATGCTAAGTTCAGGACCAGTGCTGTACGTATGTAACTGAAATTTGAAACCCGCATCTTGCGAGTCATTCAGGATGGTAGAAAAATCAATGTGTGAGCCCGCCCATATGTTTGCCTTAACTTTTTCAGGGATTAGAGTGAATGGTGTGACCGACAAGCTTACAAATTGTGATTGTGAAAGAGACCGGAGACACAAGCGATTATCTGAATCCACAACCGTACCTGTAATTAAAGTCATGGTTCCACAATGGCAGGGGAGACCATGGATGCTACTGGTGTGTTTGTTGCTATGGAGGTTCCAATTTGAAACAACGTTAATGGACAATTTTCCGTGGACGGACCGAGCATAGCTACTTGCTGATCAAATTTGTTATGAATCTCCAGTGTCACTTGGGTTGTGGACCCGTCGGAGACCTCTTGGAGTATAATATCAAGACTATATGGATCCATCCAAGCCCCTTTTTAGCAGATGATGTTGACAATGCTGCCTTCTTTCTGGGCTTCTTCGTCTCCTCTTGGATTTTGGACCTTAATGGTCTATTTGTCTTTGCTGACATTTGAGACGCCGTTGCAGCTTTCTTTGTAGGTGTCATTTTCTGCAAGGAATGCATACAAAGTTAATAATTACATCAATGCCAGTGTATTACTACGTAGTAATCGTTTTAAATGCATATCCCTTATTGTAATATTATGAACATCACTGTTCACTGATTAGGCGTGAACACGGTAAGAGTAATGATAAATGAAAATATGAACAATTTGACCATTATGAAAATTATGGGCAATTGTTTTGAGGTGTGGAATGTTGCATAAATCCAATACCAACTGACAATTAAAGTAGGTCAGGGGACCTAAACGATTTGGGCAACACGCAGCCCATTGACATGGAGCATGGAAGCAAGAAGCATAAATAATTTATCAAGTGCGAAGTACTGAGTGAGGTGCAGAACCCAAGTATACCAAGCATGAACCTCGATCAAAATGTAAAATGTACGTAACTAACAGGTAAACACACAGGCTAGTAATACAAAATCAACTGATAATCATAAAATCAATTGGTACGGAATCAACTGGTAAACACAATTTACTGGTAATCTTAAAAACCAGTGGTACGGATGCAACTGGCAAACACACAATCTAGTGGTGATAAGTGATACGAAATCAACTGTGAATGTGGACTGATTTCTCTGGGTGAGATGATATTAATGTCTATTGTCTGAATGATTTGTATCGGAAACCTGTTGCAACTCATTGTGTCTCACTTTTCACCTGAATATTCCAACTGCCATCTCTACTCCAGCAATGGATCTAAATTTGATCCTCGTGACGGGTGTGATCTAACTGGTACTTTTAATATGTCAAAATCAGCATTTTTTAAATAAGCGATGATGTAATTACCCGTTTGAAATAAATGGACATTGAAAAAATAAACCCAGTTACCCAGTTACTGCTATTGCAGTCCACGAATCGGAATAGTTTGAACAGTGTTCTGCATTACAGACACAATAGCTGAACTTATTAAATCACGTAATGATGACATATGGGCTTTTTAATGTTCATATCAGACTGAGTTTATCTGAGTTTATTCCATCTAATATAATGTCCTATCAATTGATATTATATTACATTGCTTGCACAGCCGATTACATACAATATGTATTTCTTTACGACGCGAGATTAATACATCCTTATGCAATAGCCTATTCCGATCGATATTGCGAGTAAAGGATATCAAAATTAGAAGTGAATAAAAATGATTTTGACCTTAGTCTGGTACGTTCATGGAAAGAAATACTAAAAAAAGTATTATTAAAACCATGATCTGGATTCCAATGAAATTATTTAAATCATATCTTTACAGTCAAAAGATTATTACTAGTGAAATTCTTTTACATGCAATCGAGGTCATTAGTACTGGCTCCAAGATTTTCGCTGGAATTATGTTGTATGATCTTGAGATTAATTTATAGATTTTGAACTGCATGAATATTGCTTCTCTTAATCCGACCCATCGACTGAACTCTAAGCTTTGGCTGAATTTATTTTATATAGAGAGTGTAGTTAAATATAGCAACTGTTATCTTTAGCTTGAATAGCACTCGAAACCTGAATGCGTGTCTTTATACCGAGTAATTGGAAAAATATGTAAGGTAAAAGTTCGATTAGAATCAGGAGATCAAAGAAATACAGTGTTGTTGTTGTTGTTGGGCTTAACGCCATTTTTTAGCACACAATAGGCTATTCATGGCGGCCAGTATTAATGGTGAAGGAAGAAACCGGGAAATCACCGGAAAGAACCACCGACCCACGAGAAGCTACTGGCAAGCTTTCTCACATATCCACATTCGCCAAATCCTAGACTCGAACACACACAGACAGAGGTGAGATGGCAGTGATCCGTAACGGACAGCGCATTAGACCACTCGGCCACTCGGGGCCCCTGAAATAGAGTGTCGTCAAATATAGGTAATTTTTGCATGGAAACATCACACATTTATTGATAACTACAGGTGTAATAGTTCATAACGAGTATGTTTTTATACTGAAGAAAAACGTTAATATGGGATTTAAAACTGGATTTATTTTCCATATAATATATACATGTGTGTGTGTGTGTGTGTGTGTGTGTGTGTGTGTGTGTGTGTGTGTGTGTGTGTGTGTGTGGAAAAGACATTTGACTCTACTCTTACCTGGATAATATTCCCAATAACGTTTTATAAATGTAGTTATAACCAGCAAAGCAATTATATAATTGGCTCTTGTTTCAAATTCTCCGTGTGCGTAGGAGAAACCGAAAGTATATTCACTCTAAAAGCAAAGAGTCTAATCCAACTTTATCTACATTTTACACCAATAAGTTTGCGTTTGCGCATAAATGATGCACAAATTATGATGGACGAAGAACACATACGAAACTTTGTGCAACCTTATAGATGCAAAAGTTACTAATAAAAATCCTGAATACATTATTATTTTCATTACATGATAAATGCTTTAGATTTTGAAAGTTTATTCATATTATCCGCTGTCTTGTGCCTGAATCAGATTAAAATCAGATCTCCACTGTCCTATGTGGGCGTCACAGCGAACGCTTTTTAGTTAATGCGCCGATATCGCATGTTATTACGATAACCATTAATTTTATGAACTAATCAAATAAAATCATATTTCTGCGCGTTTGGGAGACTAAGCAATGTAGCTGAGGAGAATACATGTATGGTGGACGATCTGAATCAGTTTCAGATTTTTGAAAGCCGCCTTTCCATTGTCTAAAGCAAGAAGCGTCCAAACATCACCCCTAAACAGTCGCTGTCAGAACATCACATATGACAATGTAGATCTGATTTTAATCAGATTGTATTGTGCCTCATTTAATAACTTGCTACATATACCCGTCTATTATTAGTCTGCGTTTCGTTGAACACGGATTTCCTATTAGTTTGTCATTCCTTGCACAAGTCATTAAGTAGATATGTACATTGATTTAAATGAAACTTGAACCATACTAATGTGTTGAAAAAGGTCAATTCATTATCACAAAATTGGCAAATCCACGTCCTACCAGTTAATACAACCATCTACTTATCACTGTAACCACTATGGTCTTAATTTATGCAAGACAAGCAATACAATCATTTGCTGTCTTGTTAGCATGCATTTATAATATACTGAATTTGCAGACAAGTGACATTGTTTTCCTTGAAGTAAAGTTTTGAACTTTCTTGTGCGTTTTTTATACTAGTATTGGCTAGTATTCTGACATCAATAATAGAGAGATAGTATAGTTATGTGAAATAGAGTAGCGGGAATATGCTTGTTTATGTAATGCAGTTTCATAACTTAACTATTTTTATTTGAATAATATGAGTTAACGGAAATCGGCAAAATCGTGAAGAAACACATAAATCGTACTTTTCAAAACCAAATATTACATTTAACCGGAACTTGATGATAAAAGAAAATGAAACACTGCATCATATTGTTGAGAAACCTCCAAGTTTAAGGAATTTGCCAAGTTTATAAGAAAGAAGATTGAGGAAATTCGAATATAATTCCATTATATATGAGAGACTGAAAATCAACGAGTATTATATGTCCTGTAGCTTCTTGGATCTACCACAAAAATAGAATTCACTGTCCTACTTCATGCCACACACTCAAAGCAGCTAAATATCCATTAATTAATCGAAAAAATGAAGAGGAAGAGAACATCTTGATGCACTCGATTAAAAATATTAAATATTAAAATTAAATATATTAAATAGTTTTTTCATGAGATTATTAAGACATAAACTTCCGAATTCGGAAATAGTGCAGGGCATGTGAATAGTAACATGGCAAACAAAATTTATAAAACCTGTTCCCTTGAAAATAGTAAAATATAAATCTTTAATGAGTGGAATTTAAAGTTAGACAGACAAGACACAAAACTTTATTTCAAACAGGACACATTAATTGACGATGGTAAATATAACACTACATTTCCAAAAGAGAAAAATGGAACGCAATCCTATTGACATTGGATTTTGTACATCCAATCGCATCCCAATTATTAACAAATTAAATGAACTGTTTAATAAATGTCCCATGCTTCGAACTACCTGCATTCAAAGAGCATAGTGTTTTTAGAGCAAATTAAGTATTAATTGGCTAAGATTGCGCTATGTTATCATTCCTGATATAATTATCAACATCTGATATAAGGGGTGCACAAGCATTGCTGTCTCAAGTAAAAGCAACTCCCACAATATTGTCAATTAGATAGGAGATGATTTTGGTATCAGTATTGGGTTTTTAGTTTTTTTAATTATCTCAGGAACTTCACTTAGTCACCAGATACATCAAACTCAAGTAGAATTTCTCACAAGGAAAATCCCGATTATTGTCTCTTCCTATTGCCCAGATGGGTGTTTGGCTCGACGGCATCCTGCTTGTCTGGGCGAAGTTACTGATGCTCGCGTACTGAATTCAGGCAGGTTAATTTTCAATCTAACCAGCGATATTCGTGCAGAAATATTTGATATACGTTGATTAAATTCATCGTTATTGTCAAATACTTTCCCCTAATTAATACAAAATGACTTCAATGGAAAATATGTGTTCTTACCAAAGTATCAAAGCGATGTGATGCCGTATGCGGACATTTTAGCATTGTGCAAAAATCAAATCAGAGATAGCAAATGCAAAATAGCATATTCAACAACGTAGCTGGTCAATATTGAACAGAAACAACAATATGAAATACAACGACTTTGTGAACTTTTATGACATCTTTAAAAAGGTTAATCAAAACGTTTGATTACATTCGGCATTTACTAATTAAGAACTCCATTTTACTTTTGATGAACTACTCGGTCCGTACATTCACTAATTTAAAAGGTTTGGCTCCCCAAGCAATCAGTATATTTCATTCCTTATTCGTGACATTATTATTCTTGTTGCAGTTGGTGTGTTTGTTATTTGCAGTCCATAAAATGTCCACAAGCACATGTTTCCTTACTTTGTTAAATCAAATTACCAATTTAGTATCAGGGAAGCTGTCCTTCTTATCCTTCTAGAAATAGTTAAATTTCCATTCACGTCGGTATCAAGAAAATTAACTTGCAACTCTTTAAAATAAGTCTGGTACTGATTTTATCAATGCGTTTCAAACAATGAACTCAAAGCCAGGTATCTACCTTCATCACAATATCACCTGAGTTGGCCTAACTAATGGCGAGTGGAGAGTAAAAAGAAGCCAAAATATATTTGTTGCAAAATCAAAGATAAAATAATGCCTGGTCTAAAATGATAAACACGTTTGCTTTGACTTGTATAAAAATTATAGTTTTAACTTTGCTTCATATCTATTAATTTTACATACTTTCAGTCGGTTATCAGTCCAAAGGGCATCAAGTAGTTATTTAAGACTTTGTAAAATATATAATCCGTTTATATTACCGTGTTTACTCAAGCCGTGTTAAAAAATATATGCGAAGCTTATGAATAATCAAAATAATAATAATAATAATAATAATAATAATAATAATAATAATAATAATAATAATAATAATAATAATAATAATAATAATAATAATAATAATAATAATAATAATAATAATAATAATAATAATAATAAAAATAATAATGCACCTCATATACAAAACATAGCTAGAAGAAATAAAGGTTAAATAATAAAATTTACATAAAAATTTTAAAAATAACATTTTGAAATGACTAAATCTTCAAGATGAGATTTTATATTCAACATGCACTTCATAAAATAGTTTCTTCAAATTCTTTTGAATCACAATTACAAGGCAGATGCTAATATTTGGTTTCGGTAAGCAGGAGCCTAAATCACTAGTACATTTATTTTGGCATTTCCACACAATTCAGAATAAACTGATTTACCTTATTACATAGCTAAATACAAACGTAGGCATTTGAATAATTTCACTTTATCTCAGGATAAAATAATGTTCAACATTCTTGAACAAAAAACATGCAGTCAATACGTTAATTTAAATTATATCGAATATACAATAATTTATACCTAAAATCATAAAGATTTAGAGAACTCAGATCGCCTCTTTTAACTGTAGAAATCTAGTTTTATGACACGCCTAACTGATGTTGTTGTTGTTGTTCTGGGGATTAACGCCATTTTTCAGCACACAATAGGCTATACCTGGCGGCCAGTATTAATGGTGAAGGAAGAAACCGCGAAATCCACGGAAAGAACCACCGACCCACGAGAAGCTACTGACAGGCTTTCTCACATATCCACCTTTGCCGAATCTTAGACTCGAACCCACACATACAGAGGTGAGATGGCAGTGATCCGTAACGAAGAGCGATTTGGACCAATCGCCACTTGTGGTCCCAGCATAACTGCTATTTTGTGCAAATACATGCTCTGGATTGAAATATTCGACATATATTGGAAGCTCTTTTGGAATTTTGTACTTGTTTTGGTTATAATTACCTATTTGGATTATTATTCTTCTATACATTTAATATATTTTTTCATCTCTCTGCTTAATGCTACCTTTTTTTTATAGAATTACTCCTTTCTAATCTTTATTTTCTTTTCTCAATAGTTCTGGTCTTGGCTCAACCATTGCGGGTATGTGCGAGTAACTTCCAAATAGTTGATGGTTCTTTCTAGGGTCATTTGTCTTTCTTCATCCACTAAAATATACTCTCCGCCACTTACTGCCCATCAAATGCTAATAAATGCCGTTAATTCAACAATGATTTTTAGTATTTTAGACAATATCATTTTGTTTTGAAAAATAGACTGTGTAAAAAATAACTCTCCCATCAAATAAATGATTCTGTCTGAAATAAACGAAACTAAGCTGTAATATTTTATTAAACAATGCAAAATATAGCTGGCTTTGATTGAATTTATTCAAATCTGTCATCGGATTCAATGCAATATAAATTGGTATAAAAAAAATAATTTAAGCATGGTAAAGTTACATTAATCCTATTTCTGATTTGGAATTGGAAAAGGACTGGCTGAGCTGACTTAGACGTTCTAGTTTCTAAAACAATATTTTCTTTCAAACAACGTTTATTAAATTTGGTGCATTTTCATCACACATGGCGTTTAATTTGTCAAAAAAGTTCTGCCAGTTGCGGACAAATGAAACCTGGTTTCTTAACAAATATGACAGACTCAACAATTATGGAGGCATTGAAACATATATTCTGACAATACAAAGCCACATCTAAATATCTCATTATTTGCTTTTTAATAATGGAAACTCGATCTGCAGATATTAACTATACTATAACTCGATTTAGCTTGACTTTGAAACACAATGTGTCCCAAAATGTCACACAATCACGCATATGTATTGTCTGATTTGTATCACTGAGAATTACTAAATGGGTTTTAAGGTTATCATTCCAGCTATCATTGTAGATGATGAAGTCATCGATGTATGCGTCTCAATTATCTAGACCAGATATTACCATGTTCATTTAAAAACAGGAATGCTGACCGACACGTTCTAGTAACGCATTACTAAATTTATATTGATGTGGGACATATGGAGTCGCAAATGCCGAAATTCTTTTGATCTCTCAGTGAGAGGAGTTAACCAGTGAACTCCTAAAGGTCAAACTTAGTGAAATATCTACTACTCTTGGCACTGATAAAATATCCGTTTTGGTCACGCTGTTGACCTTCTAAAGTCAATACACATGAGGAATCAATTAACTGGTTTAACCACAAGAATACATGTTGAATTCCAATTATGTTTACTTGGTTCTACAAAATCATTCCTAAATAAATATTACATTTTAGTTTCTATCTTCGTGATGGACACCAGAAATAGGTGCTTATATATTCACATAGTATACTTAGTCATTCTTTTCTGTTGTTGTGGATGTGAAAGTTCTGGTCCGAATTGTGTAATATTTCTGAATTCCGAAGATTGGTGTAATGATTCAACTAGATTTTCAACCAGATTTCATTCAGTCGTTACATCTTTGCTATGTGTGGCAGGTGCAATTTAAACTCTTACCCTTTTTATTTATATTATACCTTAATTTCATTTGTGACTAAGCAAGCAGTGTAAAGATTTGTTCTTACTGCTTCACAAGCCGTTCACAATTTATATATGATATCAGAGGCATGGTCAATGAATACTGGTTTCTCTTTAAACAACGTCAATGGACCACGGACTCTATGTCCAATGCCTAGTTGAAAAAGGGCTAACGACAATGACTTATGAACTAATAGGGCAAACTAACACAGTTATCCCAATCCTTTTCTGTTTCAAAGCAATAGTAGCAAATCATATTCTTTAACGTTTAGTAAAATCGTTCCAAAGCCAATTAATATTCAGGACTTTAGACAGAAGATTTAAACTGCTGAATGCCCAATTCATGCATATGTTGATGGAAAAGTGCAGACATAAAATGTGAGAATGGACAAATTTGGGAAAGCCAAAAGGTATATTATTAAAGCTTTTGCAATTGTTTAAATTTCAATATTTCTCAAAGGAATTTCCTCTGGAAATTTTTTGAATGTACATATTATGACCATGAAGTATTGGCTGCCTGACCAGGTCTTATGTGAAGGACTGACACAGTCTACCATAATTTTGCCAAATAATTCATCGAGTGCAGGAATAATTCGCAGACGAACCCAAGGTATTTGTATTTGATTTTTATTTTACAGTTGACAAGATCTAAAATATGTAAACATCATGCTTAATATTTAGCTAATAATAATGATTCAAGATCTTGATATAAGAATGATTGACTCCTAAATATTTAGCCAATGGTGTTTCGATGAAAACATTCTTGTCGATACTACATTGGAAAAACAATAGGATAGCTCATGACCTCTCGTCCCCATCGCGTAACTCAAGTGGTGATCATTGTCTCATATGAATGTTCTGAAACAATCAGTTGGTCTCATATTTGATTCCTATTCTACAATGAGTGGTTGTTTTTCCTGATAGCATCATTCGTAAATACACTTTTTGCCTTAGTTTAATTAACTGCATTAACATGATATAAATCGGGTAAGTCAACGGAATCATTTTTTTTAGCCCAGCAAGCTTGCCAGTTATTAGTAGATTAACCTTGCGCATTCCTCTTGCTGAGTAATTCCATGTAATAAAAGAATACCCACAATGTGCCATGAAATCAAACTACTGCAATAGTCACTGGCCCTTCTGATGTCAATTAGACACAATGTATAGGAGCACTGAAAAAGTCGCACCCTAGCCCTGTACAGTTTGACTCGGAATCGACTTCTACACAAAGTACTTGAATCAAATGAATCAGAAGCTGTTGTGCTTTTTAACATTTTAATCTTGACTGAATCCTTAGGATCGCTAATAAATGACACAGAACCTTTAGACATTAATGGTTGATAATTCTGTTAAATAGAATCCGACTAGAACTGATTGATCCAACATCGTGACGTTGACATTCTAAAATAAGAGAATCTAGAACAGTAGAGTCTTTATTTTTCGTTCATTAGCAGTCTGAAAAAAACATGCACTTTCATTTTACAATAAGTGCACAAAGGATAAAATACGGATTTGGAACAGTCTTATCAGACATTTATTAGATTTAAATGTGCTAGATTGAGTTTTGGAAGGGCTGACATGAGACTGAGATGGGTGCTTACCAAACTCCAGTTTTGAAAGGAAGATTTACTAATAAAACTTTGTGAGTCAAACAATAAAGGTCATCTGTCGAGCAGTATCTTCGAAAAAGTCCAGATTGGTCTTCACGACAATATGGATACTATTCTTGAACTCTTCAAACAATATGAGCTGTCGGAGGTTATTGTAACACCAACCATCTTGGCTGTACAACACCTCTCAAATACATTGTCTTTTTCTCTTGTAAATTCACCATGGGGTTTTCCAGTTTTTTTCCCTACTATTCCTCAACTTTTGTCGATATGCCTCAGATGCCAACTCATACCTCTTCATAAATATTCCTTTACCACATCATGATTATCACTTTGCATTCCTGCTAGTGAATTGTAGACTTCGTGAGTTTTGCCAATAAGTACACTTTGTCATAACATCCAATTCTCTCTTGACAATTTCATGCTTTCAGCAATTTTCTCAAGGTGAGGAAAGTGTTTTTATCTGCTTCCCTTTCTATAAAAAGGGCTACTAACAATATATTGGTAATATCAAAGCCTGAACTTGTGTTTGCATAACGAAGTGTGCTCCACCAGTTGTAATTCATTTACAATATAATGCATTTCAATTTCTTCTTTCTCCTATCTCTTTCTGTATGCATGTATATCTGTTTGCATTTGTCTCTCTTTTTGTATTTCTAACTTTTAGTTCCAATACTTTTCTTTGAAGCTGGAGTTTTCTTAATTCCAATTCCATCAGATGCTTTAACTCCTATAATTTCCTGTCAAAATAAAGACAGACTTACTAAACAAATCCAAAGCACAATCATCCAAACTGTCCGCTCTCAATTAATATTAAATCAAAATATTCTTTATCTCCTGTGTTGTTAAAGCTGCTTTAGTTTCAGAAAGATCATAATGTCTGGCAAGCTACAGTAGATAGTCCTTAATCATCGACTATAACCCTCCCTGTATAGGACTTGAAACAACGTTGTGAAAACTCTCTGGTTTCGCTAAAGATTTCTCAAATGTATAGAATTAATATTGTTGTCAGGAATAACGAAACTTCCAAACAAAGTCAATTTAAATTTTTAAACACAATTTTTGACATTCAGGACATGTTTTAGAGAATCTTAGATCACTGGATAAGTAACAATTCATGCTATGGTCATCTTTTTGTCACAGAAAGGACTGGAAGCGAATAACGATAAGCAAATAACGATAACGAGGGAATCCATTACCGGACTGATAGGATGTTCTTTAAACTCGGGCGACTGCAAGCAGTCACAAAAGTGAAGGAAACATACATTGTGGACTTACTCTGTTATGATAACTGTAAACTCACCGCCAGCTCAGAAGAAGTCATGCAGACTAACTTGGACAGGCGTGCAACATTTACGGCCTTACAATTAAAAAAAAAAAAAACAGTCCTGAATTCATTTAACAACCAAACTCCTGGGAAACCATATTGCGAACCGTGCATTACAGGAAAGGGTCCTAAACTCCAGGCTGTCGACAGTTTTACTTACCTGAGCAACTTCTCAAGTGCAGTCAGATTTGACATTGAGGTCAACAGTAGACTTTAGAAAGCTAGCTCAGCCTTCCGGAGACTGCATAGGAATGTTTGAGACTGCAGAAGAATCAGTCTTACCACCAAGATGAACGTGTACCGTGCTGCAGAAATCAGCATCATCAAGGAAATGTGGATTGTCTACAGTAGACATTCCCAGCAACTTATTCAATGCTACATTAGATTTCTCCGAAAGACTATGCATATAAGGTGGCAAGATAAACTTACTGATACCGAGTTTCTCACAAGGACCAGCAAGCCCATATGTCTTGATGCTAGCTTGAAAGGTATCATGTTAGACTGTTCCGCATGCCTGAGGAATGGATTCAAAATCACAGCTCTATAGCGTGTTCTGCAAATAAAATCTCGCTTTTGGAGTACAATACGAGCGCTTCAATAACTCACTGAAGATGTCATTTAAAACTCTGCATATCAACAGTGCCTCATGGGAGACCCTTGACCAAGACCGTCCCTCCTGACGTAGCAAGAATACATCTGGCGCCCGGGCAGCAGAACAGAAAATTAATGAGGCCCAGAGACAACTTGCCACTAGTAAGGCCATAGCTGCTAAAATCTATGTTTCTATACCCCTTGTGTTCGTTTCATGCGAGAGAGAGAGAGAGAGAGAGAGAGAGAGAGAGAGAGAGAGAGAGAGAGAGAGAGAGAGAGAGAGAGAGAGAGAGAGAGAGAGAGAGAGAGAGAGAGAGAGAGAGAGAGAGGGGGGTGTCAGCGCCCGATTTGGCCTCACTAGTCATCTATCTGGACAACAGAAAACGGAAGTTATAATCGTGATCGAGACAGATGGACGAACATTATTATCGTTATTCTTGTTTAAAAGATGTAATCTTATTAACGTTTCTCGTTGGTTTTTTTGGTAATAAGAAAGCTGCAGTTCATTTGGTAGATAGAAATGGCAACAAAATATGACCTAGTCAATCACATCTCCGTTTTTTCAGAGATTTAGAGATTAACTAAAGTCAATCCTTCTCAGCTTACTCTTAAGGCAGATAAATTGTTTACTTATTACTTGTTTATGTATATCTGCTTTATGTGTATTATCATTCATGGTTATAGCCATTAATGGTAATTTAATTACCAAAATGTTATGAAGATCAATGCGATTTTTAAATCTATTCTGACATAATACTTCATTAGCTAGTGTCACCCACGTGACCCTGTTTATGGATGAAATCAGTGCTCAAATATTTCAGATGAAGTGGAAAAACTAGCTGTCATGGAAATTATATGAAGTCATACAAAAGAATTTGCATTTAGAGCTGTATTGGAAATACTGAGATATCTTTTGAGGGCATTTTAAGATTATATCATAATACTTCTTACGTAATGTTGATTGATCAGTACATTACTGGCAATCATTCGGAATACATTTGGAACTCATTGGGGATTACCTAATACGTGGAATTGATAGAACATTTAAAACTTTTGGATTTAATTTAAAATACTGTAAGTTATTTTTAATTCTTTCAATTTGTAATTTAGGGAATAAAATTATTTTCAATTATACAAAACTTGTTGATTTACCCTCTTTCTTGTTGCATTTTTAAAACCATTTGCTCGTATCACTTGAATACAAAATAGTCACAAGCTGATGCGAAAAAATTATATCTGTTCACAAAAGAGTTATGCTTGCAACAAAATCGTTTCAAGCAGTAAAAATCAATGAATATCATTCTACGAACCCAAGCAAGCATTTTTGCCTTTCTTCCTCAAACAGATTTTCACACATCTTATTAATTAACTTCGAACAATACATTTTAATTCAATAGTTAGCATGTTAACATATATATCCTGAATTACTCCTGTAGGAGTTTACGTGTTTCTCTAAGAAAAAGTACGGTGTTTTCTTATACTTACCTTACTTTTGTATTGGCTCTAATTTCAACATTACATTTTACAGTATTGGAATATTTTTGAGAAATCGTTTATACTGAAGAAAACTCTAGGGACGTTTAGATACGTTTCATATTGCTGATTCGTTGCAGATTAATGTATATTTTGAAGAAGAAGAAGAAGAAGAAGAAGAAGAAGAAGAAGAAGAAGAAGAAGAAGAAGAAAGCACCTCTTTTGCACAATTATAAACATTGTAATAAATGAAATGTATTTAATGATTAATGATGTAGTATTATTATTATTATTATTATTATTATTATTATTATTATTATTATTATTATTATTATTATCATTATTAAAAAGTAATAACATTAGTAGTAATAAGGCTATTTGAGGTATTTTGCATCTGTCGTTAATTCCAAGAAAGCAATAGCAATCCTCCTCCTCCTCGTCCTTCTCCTCAACCAACCTTATTTAATGAAATAGAATAAAATATACCATCGTGGGGAAAAAAAGCACGCAAATTATTAAATTTAGGCACAAAGAGTTATTCATTGCCATCTGATTCGAATCCTAGTGCAAATTCCATCTCCATCCAGTTACGCTCTATATATCTGGTTATTTTATGAGATTTCTAAGACTGAGCATTTGAACTTCTTGGTAATGTAGTATATGGGAGATAATAATAACGTGGGAAACAAGATTTTTTAGAGTTATTTCCCTTATTAATATTTATTATCTTTGGCATTTAAATAATTAGTACTTAGCGATTAAAATCTTGATTAACTGTTTCTAACAATATTAGTAGAGAAATGTGATTTCGCGTCTGCATTAGACATTTATAAAAAAAAAACAAATCAAAGGTTACAATGGAAACTAACATACGTCAGGAACATAACTGGGGAAAAAAAACCTTATTGCACATTTTATGAATCCCTAAATATGGTTTGTGTCTGTTTGAAATTAGTATTTGCTAATTTGGAATATTTTGTTTTTGATCACATAAAGTTTACCCAAAGGAACACCAACGAGATATGTACTTATTTATTTAATTTTTATTTTTTTAAATTTTTTTTTGCTTGTTCACATATTTTTCTAATCTTTTAAATAAGATCCTCTAATAAATAAGAACAACTGATATTCAATTATCTCACCTCCACAAAAGCACAGTCATGATATAACAACATACAAAATAAAGCATAAATACATATATCAAATAGTGGAAATTGATAGAGTTTTGACAAAGATCACTCACGGGGAATAAGTCAAGGAAACCAGCCAAATTTAAATTCCCCCGCGGAAAGTAGTATGAGACATCAAATATTTGGCCTTGAATCAGAAATGCCAGTCTCCTTTTAAATGGGGCTAAACAAGCATAAATCCATCTAAAAGCAAGTAGATTGTACACTAACAAAATTTCATACAATTTTATGAACATTCTGTTCAAATATTTTACACACTACAAGAGATAATTGGGGTAAACACGAACATACAAAACTTTCAAATTTTGGCACAATAGGGGTCACATTGATGGGTTTCCACAAAGCAAGCATGAAGTTAAATTGCATTAGTACCCTCACTAAAAAACAGATTTTCCTCTCGTCAATATCTCTTCGCTTTTGTTGTTGTAGTTTTTGTTTTTGTGGTTGTTGCTTATGTTGATTTATATTTTCCACCAACTCTCGACTTACCTCACATTTTATTTAATGTTGCAATAGTTTAAATTAACTTCACCTTTTTAGAGCTAGTGAGGTTTTAATTGATATCGTCCTTTAACGAAAGGTATCTGTCCATAAGCCGTGGTATCAGAATTTTAACAGGAAACTCCTTTTAATAAAGCTAGTACTGATTTCACCATTGAATTTAAAATTATAAGATAAATTAATTCAATGCGTTGTTCCTAAGTGATGATATCGTCTGAGCAGACATAAAATACGGTGCATAAACGGAAATTATTCATGCACAAAGTGCTTGCAGAAGCGACAATATTGATTGGTTGTATGCGCTAACAAATATCAATTAACTTGCGGAAATATAGAGAATAGCACGTTTGCGAGAAATCTGGAAAATCATCTTACTGTAGTAGTACTAATAGTCGTACCAGCACCAGATTCTTTGAAGGTGGCTGACGTCATTATGGTGAAACAACAGGCTTTGAACTCAGGACCAACACATTTAAAATTATAAATCTCAAAATCTGCTTAGCATATGATTTAATGCTTGGTCATTAATTGGTCTCAAATAAATCTTTGCAAAGCTGGCGATAAGTTGCATTGCTAATTTTTCTAACAATACAGGTTTTAGCAAAGGTCGTAATTATTTTATTCAAACACTATTGGAATTTCAAACACGACCCAGTAGTATAATCATATAACTAGAGTCACCGCATCGCTGGATCAGGTTGCGTAAACACCGGTCACCTACCCCCCTCACACACACACACACACACACACACACACACACACACACACACACACACACACACACCTATCCGGCCATGCACGTTACGTAGCAATCGGAAATGGTTTGGAATATTGTATTGTTTATATCACCTCTCTATTGTTACGAAGACTATTTAATCATTTGTTCACGAAGTGCCATATGCTTTTGAATCTAAATGGCCTTGACAATTCACTAACATCCTTTCAATATATGCTTGATAGGTATATAATGCAACTGAAAGGCATGAGAAACAAGCTCTATATTTTTTTTGTACACAGTTTGGTATGTTATCTTTCGTGATTTAAGCTGCATATAGACTTTATTACAATAACCAGTATAACAGGAAAGCTAGAGAGGGGAAGCTTTATATCCAAGCATACTGTGAACAAAAATAGAGACTTTTGGGAAAAGAATAATAGCTATTTTTCATCGCTTGAAAATTTTAAAAACTATTCATTTACTTATAGTTTTGCATATATCCTCAAAAGAATTTCAGGAAAGTATTATCTTACAAATTCTTTTGCAATCATATTTCATTAATAAAATTGCGAGAAATTTTACAATTATGGATAATGTAATGGGTAGTCTAAGATGACTAGTATATATTACTTGTGAAGACTCATATCATGTAGATACAAAGGAGAATTCTGCAATGTTGATCAAAACTGATTCGTAGGGAGGAAAATGCCTATCCTGAAATTGTTATATTTACATATTTACGATTTTTTTGAGTTGACTTTTATCTTTGGAATGACATTTGGACGGCACTTCTAATGATAGAATGAGTATTAGTAACTATTACAAAAAGAATCGATCAATTCATTGCGTAACATTAAAATATGGTAATGAGAGAATACCTGCATGTTCTTCTTCATGTCCGTATGTTTTATAGATTCTATTGAACATGTATGTATGTATGTATGTATGTATGTATGTATGTATGTATGTATGTATGTATGTATGTATGTATGTATGTATGTATGTATGTATGTATGTATGTATGTATGTATGTATGTATGTATGTATGTATGTATGTATGTATGTATGTATGTATGTATGTATGTATGTATGTATGTATGTATGTATCTATGTATGTATGTATGTATGTATGCATGCATGTATGTATGTATGCATGTATGTTTTGTATGTTTTGTATGTATGCATGCAAGTATGTATGTATGTATGTATATATGTATGTATGTATGTATGTATGTATGTATGTATGTATGTATGTATGTATGTATGTATGTATGTATGTATGTATGTATGTATGTATGTATGTATGTATGTATGTATGTATGTATGTATGTATGTATGTATGTATGTATGTATGTATGTATAGTGAGACAGACAGACAGACTGAGATTTGACCTTTCTTCACTTAATGTAAATATCATACTTACGACCTGGACTCTTAATACGATAAAGAAATATTTCTTTAAGAGAGTGATTTTGCCATTGTCCGTCAGAAATAAATATATGGTAAAATATGAAAATCAAGCTATAAATTTGAAATTTGAATATGTAAATTAACGTGTTCCACCAAAATAAATATCTGTACTAAAGATGCATTAATCGAAAATTTTACTACATTGTACAAGGGAAATTGAATTGGTGCAGCTGAATTTAACATAGCCAATTAGTTTAAGGAAGTGTCCTAAAGATAAACTGTTTTATTTGATAGATTGTGCAGCTAATTATAGACAAAACTAGTGGTAGATTATTGATGTCGTTTTAATAAATGGTGCGAACAGCAAACATCACAAAATTTATGTACAAAAGAGACATAACAAATTAGAAATATGTACCAATCATTTTGTCTGGTAGATTTATGGAAGCAAAAATTCAAATATATCGATGAAAACTCTAATGGTTTATATGAAATAATTGAAATTTTATATTTACGTAACCAAATATCAGACCATTTAAAAATCTCATCAGACAATCTACTTATATGGTATTGTTTTCTAAGAATTGTTCTCTCAGTGAATCGCACTCTAGACTTCCACGCGAGTCTTTAGTGGCTGTCGTACTTTTGACAAACAAATGGTTTACTCAGGAAAAATTATGCTAGAACATTGGTAAAACGAATTCGAGTTAGGTCTTCTTAATGTAAAGCAGCGTACCAAATTTGGTTCCAGCCAAATAAATAAATCAAAACTTATTCATGGGAAATTAAATTTCAAAATAAAAATCGGGTAATAAAAAGCAAGGCCAGGGATGTCTTAGTGTAAAGTTTCGTACCTAATCTGACTTCGTCCCATAAGTCCGTTAAAACGTTATTGAGTAGAAACGAAATTTGTTACAGACTTGACTGAAGGACATGCAGTGTTGTATTGCTAAATAAAGAAGAGAGAGAGAGAACGCAATAAAGAAGTGAGAATACAAATTTTACTCAGATCTGGGAGGGGGTAGGCGCAATGACAGAACAAAAATAAGAGAACGTGCAAAAAAGTAAACCAACACAGTTTTCACAGTACTATACCCACCTCAGGACATGGATAGCTCTATGTTTCACTCCATTTGATCTATGATGTCCCGACTGTAGAAGGCTTTGTCAAGCTTATCATTTCACTGGAATCGGCACATAGAGCTATCCATGCAATTCAATTCTCCAAACACAACTATATTGCACTGAACTCGGTGTTGTGACAAACTAGCTAACCACGATGACATATCCAACTCAATGCAAGTTTATTGGCTTGTTTTGAGTGGAACGCGAATTTCACTAAATCGTGCTGCCACAGTTTAATATATTCTTCATTATCATTATCATCATCATTTCCTTAACTCAGGAGGTCGTTGGGGCACAACAGTTGACTTTACAACCAATTCTTTCCATCTTTCCCTATTATTTATATTATGCTAGAAATTTTCAATTAGTTGTTATGTAAGAGTCTGCTTGCTCTGTTGGAAATTTGAGCTTGTCAGTAGTTATTTCTAATACAACCTTCTTCTCGTGCCTAGTTATGAGAAGGAAAAAGGTTCGGCATTCTTAAGAATAAGGGTCACACCTATGTTGCGTCTTGTGGGGATAAGCTCGGCTGCGAAGAAGTGGGATCGCTGTAAAATATAAACAGACGATCTCTCTTGCTTTTGGACTTCACAATTTTTTATTGATGTAAAAACTACATTCTAAAGATACAACTTATAAAAACCTTTATATTGAAAAACACATACAATACATACTACAATACATATTAAATAATTTTCATATGATTTACAACTTCATGTGCTTGTAAAGTTTTCTGCCTTTTTGAATACTATACAAGTGATTAAATATTGCTTGTGTTCAGATAGCCTAAAATTCAATAGTTGCGATTGATGCCATAAAGAAATGTATTTTCTTTCATTTAATTTAGAATAACGACCTGGAAAAGATCATAGAACATTATAGTTTATTAACTAAAGAATATTTTTTATTCGTAAGTAAAGTTTAGCATGAAGCTAGTAGTAAATTCATATAAATACAAATGAACATCAAATCTTAAAAATAATACCATATACCGTTACATTATAATAGTAAATTAAAAAGAGAACTCAAAACGAAATTACGATTACTGGTTACCACAGAGATCTCTAACTTTTAAGGGTGAGTAATAAAACAGAAAATTCTTACCTGTAAGATACAAACAGACGATCTCTCTTGCTTTTGGACTTCACAATTAAATTCACAAGAGGGGTTTTCTTTTTTATACTTTAAGTTATAGTTATCACGCACGACCTTGTTTAAAGTCACGCCTGTCCTTGTGTAAAATTCAAGGATGCCCTTGTTTCTAGTCCAAAAAGCAGAGAGATCTAAAAGGTTTGTCTCTTAAGCGAATGACCTTTAAAGTCGTATGTTGCTTACATTTGTTGCAAGTGAGGCCATTTATCTACCATGAACTTTTAAACCAGACAGTTACAATTTGCCGAATCAATTTGTGACAGTTTATAAAGAAAGAGAACTTTACAGGTAAACCGCTTTATTGTTCCATTCGCGCTATGAACTTTTGATCTGGGCCCATCTTTTGATCCTATCTACAAAACCTATTGCTGAAGGCAATAATGACAATATACAATAGTATGACCGACAGGTTAATTCAGTACATATGAGCAGACTTTTTTTCACTTATAGTTTCACATAGTCTAACACAACTTAGATGTTATTATTTCTTTTAAAAATTGATATCTTAATATTTATGCCCCATTGGGAATCTCCAAAACCCATGCTTGTTCGCTATTTAATATTGTCTCCCCCCTTTTTCTGTCTGCCTATTCTTCTGCACCATCGCGCTGTTCCTTGCACGATTGTTTTTGCCAGTCCAGTTAATATTTTACGGGGTGTTATTAGTGAAACCTAAGTATTATGCATGCACTGTTTTCATGCTTCCTAGGACACAATAGAGGTACAAACTAATAATAGCTCTCAATTATGAATTTCTCTTGCCTCAGATCAAAATTAAAGAAATCTTGCTCAAGTTTAAAATGTCAAATTTCCATGCAAAAATAACAAGAGATAAAGTATTCTACATAATTACTTACAAGATATCGTTTAGATGCATGTTTAACAAAACAATAATAACTTGATGTGGTTTGTGTGTGTTTGTGTGTGTGTGTGTGTGTGATTTGGATTATTAATGTATCTTTAACAATTTTTCAGTCATATCGCTATGATGTCTGCAGTGTGGCAGTTTATAGTGATGTTTAAACACTGGAGCATCATGCCTCAGACATGTAGCATCATGTCCCACCCAGTCACACTTTCCTGACACCAGGCCGACCAGCCTCACCACTAACCTCTTAATGCTAAGCGCCAAGTGAGACACCTGTTAGTACCAGTTTTGTAAGTCTTTGGTATGACTTGACCAGGGGTAGAACCCCCGACCTCCCTCATTCGAGGAGGACTCTATAACCACTAGGCCGCCAGAGCGGTAAGGGGGTTTGTAGGCATATCACTTTCGAAATAGATTTAAAGAGACTATGTACTGAAGTAATAGTCGCAAAGGAAGAATAAATTTTGTCTTTTCTTGGCATGCTATTGAATCTCTCTCATTTGTATACACGCGACACTTTTATTGATCTATCCTAAAACGGAATGAGTAACTATAATGCGTCTAATTGGTAGAGCCAATGATAACCATAAAAAAGGCCGGTAGTAAGAGTAAAAACTGATTAGCTGAACTTCATATCAACCAGGTTATTCTATTTGGTGTACTTTATTATCAAAATTATCTCAGTGGTTTGAACTGTGTCATTCTACTTCATGTACTATACATATCAAAATTATCCCAACTGATTGAACTGGGCCAATCTAATTCGTGTACTTTACTTATCAAATTATCCTAATGAATTTTCCCACACCAGTGCTGAAAGGAACAATAAACGCACAATCACCTTTGCTATAGCCAACCCGTCAAGTTGTAACGCTATTGTCTGTTTTTTTTTTCTTAAAAAGTCATTGTCTAGTGCATACACTGTCCATCACCCATTCGTCTGTATCAAGTGACAAAGGGGAAACCCAAAAGCAATTTAAAACGCCAAACATGGCCAATAAGTTGTTTTGAGGTTTATCAGTGGGCAGTGCCGTTTTAAGGCATAGGCACGCGAGGCACGTGCCTAGGGCCCCGCGGCGGCCCCAAAACAAAATGTAAGTGTCGGTTGTGTTAGCAGTTTAGTACTATATTAATAAATTTAACAAAATGACACACATACATATGGAAATGCAATGCAATACTCTGAAACTGAGAGATTAAGGCGCAATTCTGGTTACTTTTAAGGTTAGATCACAGGAGTCTGCAGTTTTTTCAATAAAGCACAACGAAATTTTTCACTACAAGAAATCACCTTAACGGTATTATAAAATAATACAAGGAATACAACTTAACCACAATCCTCCGCTTGATTCGAATTTTATCACGCGTCTTTTATCCTTTCAGAATCGCACGAAGACTGAAAAACTACACATATCCATTAAAGAAACAGTAACGTACCATCTCATCACTTTCGGACGACCATCGCATCAATCCATTCCGGCGAATTAACCTTTATTTTCATCATTAGGGTCACAAACCCTGGATAAAGATTGTCTTTCTATGTGCGTACCAAGTCAAGTGTTTAAACTGCTTGGGAAATGCCACTGAACGCAACATATAGACAGAATTAAGTTGTCCTCTTGATGTCCGTTTTATGAGTATTTATTTAAATCTTGTTTGTTCATTCATGCCTAGGATTCAATAAAACTAAACAAAAAGGGACGAGTAAATTCGATGCGAATCCAGCAAGAGTGCAACGTACTGATATCGCAATGAGTCGTAGTAGGCTTCGAAATAATCCCCATCAAATGCATGCTATTTTGCACATTAAAGTAAACCAACTAGGTCTAAGTGACAGATAAAATGAGGTTATACAAATGCTACAAGTCAAGCATCATCTTACACCCCATTATTTAACATAAAATAATCTTGACATAATGAATAGACAATGTTTGTGCATGTAAAACTACTTTTTTAATACCATATAGGTATTACAATAAAAATGGAACTTAAGAAACCATAGTTACATGTATAAAGATGTATTATAGGGTGGGTCAAAATTATTCAGGTATTATTTTTTTTTGTGGCCCATATACAAATATATAACAAAATAGAAGACTTGTATCTCAATAAATTATAGTTGCACAGATAGCTTTTTATTTCTTCGTAACAGTCATGGTTCAGTAAGACAAGAAGTAATCTAGGTGCCTTAAGTTTCATTTTCGACGAGCTTTCAAAACATTATTAAGGGTTAGAACAAACGGTAGAGACTAAAATTGTTATGATTTTCATCTGGACAGACATTCCCAGATCACACATATTTTCATTGTTACGTGGCACCATTAAATTTTATAAGTTTGTAATTATTTCTCACAAGAAAAATATCTGCATCTGAATTCAAAGAGTTTTTAATTTTCACCAACCCTTGTACTAAATGATCCATTTTGGTTAAGCTTAACTTTTAGATAACAACAGATGAACGCCATTAAAGCAATAAATGCTCATTAACCAATAGAATTGTAAGTTTTTCGGACATGACCCCAACACTTGATTAATGAAAAGTGTAACTATGACTGTTAACACCTTTAATAAATCAACGGCTTAGTCTGAAACTGTAACAACATATATTTTTAATCTTTGCCCATTTTAATATAAGTTTAACATCCTGTTATCAGTGTAAAAATAATCGAAGTCGTTTCTTTTACGATGCGTTTCAGATTCACAACAGACTTAGGCACAGTCTCTATAAATGACTCACGCCAAGTATTAAGCGATGTTGAGTTTTGGGGCTTGATAGGGATACTAAACGCATTTAGATTTGTTTTCAATGTTCGGATATTTTCCCACGTGGCCCAGCAATAATACGTTATGACAAAGCACCAAACCAATCAAGATGAAGCTATTCAAGTTCGAGATAATCAATATAAAAAAAATTACTGATGAGTGTCTGAAATAGTTTGTTTGGGAACAAATGTGTTATGGAATGCCATGCAACAATTACAATGTTTTCTAAATCGGCAACATCACAGTAAAGTTTTGAAAATTGATCGATTGCACTACATGAACGAGTGTTCGATGTTCTGCTTTGCATACACTCTCCATATACAACGTGACCAGGCGTGCTTATCTCAGTGTCGATATTACTTGTTTAAGGTTTATCAGATGATAATATTAGATGTAAGTGTACTTAATTGTTGGAGGGGTGGGTCACCAGACATATCCCCACCCTACTTAGCCAAAAAACAAATTATAAATGTTTTTGTGTGGGTATTTTTATGTCCATAGTGTTATCTAAAAGACGAGTTTTCCTCTCTGATTTTAATCACCCGATTAGAAAGACTTCACAGTTGTGTTTTCAGTGATCTTTGCCAGAGGTCGCTATCTCCCGTGTATGTCATCTGTGTATTGCTATATTGTATGTATGCTATAGATGTAGATATAAAGACGGCAGAGTAACCACATTCTCTTCTGTTTTCCAAAATTTCATAATTTTTAAGTTACGTTTGAAAATTTAGAATTTTGCATAAGAAACTGTGTACTAATAAAAAAATAAATCCTATTGTATATATATATATATATATATATATATATATATATATATATATATATATATATATATATATATATATATATATATATATATATATATATATATATATATAACATAACATGTGTGTTTAAGTTTGTGTGTGTATGTGTCTACAAAAAGATTTGTGTTAGTCCTATTTATTTTCTGAAATCCATTTACGTATAATATTTTATCCTTGTGTTATATGTCCATTTTCCGCATATGTCTTATACGGAGGCTCTTCCATCTGCCTTCCCACTTTGCGTAGCACCCTGTGGTATATCCCGGTGGCGTTTCTGTCTCCTACTTCATCCACGAGCAGATTCTCTGAACCCTACCTATTTATTGTAAGAGAGAAATTTAAAACATTAGAACCCTCTTCAATTTATTCGGCGTCGTTAGCTAGGGAATGATCTTCCGCGGCGTTATTGCCCAGTGTGGACCGATAGATTTAACGTAACAGATAACAACTGAGCAAAGTATTGAAAAATATAAACAAGTAGCAGTATAGGAAAATGAGGGTTTTGGCCCACCACCGCCCTCCCACACCTCCTCCCCCACCCCCGCCAAACCCTCATTTCCCTATACTACTACTATGTAGACAGGTATTTTGTAACCAGACAAAACAACAGGTATTGGAATGCGATAAGCTCTGTCAACAGAAGTGACGAATTTGTTAGAACAGCGTATGTGTGGAATATGATTATTCTAAAGACGGCAAATGGGTTTTACCACAAGTTTTTTATCAGATAACAGGATGAAAATTAAACTGTACATTAGAACGTTTCAGTTAACAAGGCGGAAATTAAACTAGCATTAGAATGAAAATGATATTATTTTATATCTCGTTACCAATGATTAATGTTTCAACTATTGATAGTAAAAATATCTCATTATCACGATTATAGATACTAAATTTTACTTTACCGCTCACGCAGCGACGGACTCAAACAAATCTTTCATTTCTAGTTTGTTCAGAGGATATTTTTTGTCGATAAAATATACCTTTGACCGATCGAGATCAATTGTGAGTTTAGTATATTTTTGTTGGTTAATGGGGCTGTGAAAGTTTTTAAATTCCGCTAGCAACTTTTGATACAATTGTTCGAGATAATTGAAATACACGCTGTTATCAGATCTGATGAGCGAAAGTTTTAACTTGTCACGTGTTCCATTAAAACATATACCTGATGTTTCATTATTAAATTTAACTGTCAATTGTTTACAGTCCATCATTAGATATTTGATGTTACTATTGTAGCTATTTGTCATTGTCAAATTTTCAAACATTATTTTATAAGTTTAGATAAAATTTCAGTTGGAAAAGATAATGTCGAGTATAGATCTATCATCACGACAATACCCAAGGGCAAATGTATCTACACCATTTTTGCAATAGCGTTTGTCATCAAAATTATACAATCCACGTTTGATAATGACATCTGTTTCGAGTTTATGATGATTAGTTCGAATTGCCATAGCTCTCATAAAACTAACACCGCCATCAAGCGCATACCTGTAGTCATCAAATTTCATAAACTTTTTAACAAAATCACGAGGCAGACCTTTTGTTTTTTCGTTATTTTATTATTGTCCAATAATACGGCATACATTTTACTACGTAATCCGATAACGTATTTGATAGCGCTTGAGTTCATTTCATCTTTAAACTTACCAATAACCTTTTTATTTGTGTCGTCATGAAATTTACTGTCACGTGGATAATCGGAAAGATCAAACAGATGTCGATTATTGTACATGTCCTGATAGATTTCCTCACATTCGATTTCATATACGAGCGAATCAGTATCAGTAAACAATAATCTTCTAGCCGGCCACTGATTTTTAACAAAAGTGTAATGAAAATCGTACATCAGCCACTTTGATAAATCTAACACTGCAGCTCCAACATAGATCGGCTTGTTTAGTTTTAGATTTGTTTTTCTTCTTTGTATCGCAACAAGATTTTCATTAAATATTTTTATGCTCACAAAATCATCGTCTGACACAAGTTTGTTTCTGCGATTGACATCATTAACTATTTCAATATTTACATGTTTCCTAATATTCTCCATCGTCTTACCGAAAAACGGAATTGTTCATCGGTTTAAAAAAGTTTTTCTCAAACTCTGTTTTCGCTGCAGCTCTTCTTGAAGTGTTTGAGTTAATATAACCTCTAATCCACGGCGACTGATTAAATTTTAGTACACGATGAACTTTTCTCAACACAAGACCAGCATCGACTGCTTGTTTTAAAACTTTGTAATGCAAAACGTAATTTTTCTTATCAAGTAAATTTGGTACTAGTTTCTTGACCATGGAATGTTGCCTTGGTGATGCTAACGCTTGTTGTTCTTTTGATAAACTATAATCTATGACCATCGATTCCGCACAGAAAGGATAATCGTTATGTAATTTGTGTAGCGAATTTGGATAATCAAGATCAACTTCAACGAAATAGGAAACTTCTTCGGGTATCTTTTTTTCTGTCTCCGATAGAAATCGATCAGCCGTGATCCAATGAAATCCACCAAGAGGCATTGGTTCTGCCATCGAATACCCGTACAAGTTATTACAATCTAGATAAACTATATACTTCGAAGGAAGGTCAGGGTTATACTGTTTCAAATATTTGTTGTTTGCTTCAGCATACTTTTTTTTGTTATCACGCTAATACCGCCTCGGATACCTTTTTCAATAAAATTGAACATATCAACGTTAGTCAGTAATTCCAACCTTACCTTACTAAACTTTAGCAGAGCATCCCATGACAGTCCAGGGGCAGAATAATACCAGCAAGGATCTAGTCCGTAATTATTATAACTCACTTCTCGAAAACTTTCAAAAACATCTGCTAATAATAACACGTCAGTTTTCAAATACAAATCATGATAATCACCAAAAGTCTCACAATCAAACTCTTTCCAGATATCTTGTGCATACCTGTACTCATCATCAGTTATATTTTCATTTTTAAGTTGTGCGCAAAATTTATCTTTGCCAGGTAAAGATGTTTCATCAAATTTACTCCAGTCGTCGAGGTATTCGTATGGAAAAACTCCTTTTTTAGCTAGTAGATTAAATTTATCTCCAAAACAGTCTCTTAGGTTATCAAATTTACTACAACCTTTAACTAGCTCATCTAACGAGGCTGCCATAAACTGCAGGCTGTCAATAAAACGCAATTTACCTAGCGTAACTGACATGTACTTTTCAAAATTATTTGGGATGCATTTGATGACGTTATCGAGTTTTAGACGAGATTTTATATCAGGATCACCAAAAGCTTCTACTATAATATGGCTATCATATCCTCGAAAATTGTGAAGAATAACCGGAATAAAATCTGGAGCATGAAATTTTAAATTACACTGATTATGAGCCGCTCCACGATACTGTCCAGTCAAATGACAATGGTCATGTACTTTTTTTGTTGTCAGTATCAAAAGCTTTTTCACAAATATGACAAATTTCTGCTTGCTCGTGATCGGATTCTTGTTGAGGTGTTAATTTTAACATTGGCGTTACTTTTTTCAAACGATAAGTAATATTATCAACTTCATTAATCAACTGCTTGAGAAGGTAGATAGCTGGATTTTTACCACGATATAATTTAATTGGTTTAGATAATCTAGAATCAGTACAACAAACTACCTTATACGCTACTCCACACGGAACATGATTTTGAACTTTTCTTGTACTCGATTGATTAGGATTATTTTCTACGCCAAGTACAGGTTGAAGTAAACACTCAAAATCAGCGTATATAACGAAAGGAATTTTTAGTTTGTGATTATGATGGACAAACTGTAACACACTATCTCCCTTAGATGGCATTGTTATTCTTTGCACATCATTACAGTACTGCAAATGCTTTTGTAATGTTTCATTGTTAGCACAACCATGCAAGCAGCGGTAACAAAAGAACTTTTTGTTCCTATTTTTATTGTACTGTTTACCAACTAGTCCGTTAAAGTTTTTAATCCAAACGTAATGATTTTTGTAAAACAGTAAATTTATAGTCGATTATGAAGCTTTTTCTGAAATATATCTCGGATATACATCCTCTTTTTCATCTAGTCCGAAAACGTTAATTGAAACATTATTTTGCTTTTCAAATTTTGGTATTTGATTTTCTGCCCCAGAAAAGTTAATATCTTTAAAATTTAATCTAGACACGTGACTGATATATTTTTCAACGCGATCAGCGTGTTGTTCTGCTGGAAATAGTGCGGAAAGAATAGCCCATTGGAAACACTTCTTATCTACGTTTTTGATGTTTATACAGCATCTTTTACTTTTTATTTTTGGTGGCAGGTCGATGTATAAACTACCTCGTAATGCTTTATATTTCATCGTGTGAAACAATATTTCTTTGATCATTTTAAACTTCCAACCCGAACCTAATTGAGTGAATTCCTCTATTTTTTTCCAGATTTCTTGGTGTATTTCATCAGATAGTGATAACGGATCAGTCCCAAGCAAAACACGTCTTGATTTTGCGTTCATATAAGGTTCTGCAATTTCCTTGTTAGTTAATTCTTCCGTTATAACTAACTTTAAAAATATAACATGATATTGCACAAATAATCTGATACTTTTGTGTTTTTCGAGCTCACGTTTTACAGTTGTCTGTAGTAGGTGGTAAAGATTTGCTGCATTAAAATTTACTAAAACAATTTGATTATCAAACTTATAACTATTATATAAACCTGCAAAAGCAGTCGCTATTTTATCAGGTTCTCCCATATGGATTCTCTTAGCTATATCACGCAATTTTAACATTATTATACTATAATGTAATATCTAATTGATAATTTACCTCACACTGCGCATGCGCTAAAAATCAATTACAGATAAAAAAAATCTCCTAAAATATAATGACAGCAAATCTAACAAACACATGTGAGCAAGAAGCTTATCAAATTCACCCAAAGTATAACTTTATCTCACACTGCGCATGCGCTAAAAATCAATTAAAGATAGAAAAATCGCCTATAATATAATGACAGTAAATCTGACAAGCGCACGTGAGCAAGAGATTTATCATGTTCACCCAAAATACAACTTATACGCTGGAAATACATTAGGTTCAGTTATTAACATCAAAACTAGAATATCTGTTGGCAAATTAACGTCAGCTGGTTATACGATTAGTGTAAAGGGAGATAATGCCGAGAGGATTGCAATGTTTAGAAAAGATTTTATTTACACGTTGTTTTGCGATGATATTCCAGAGGGACAGCGTGTATATCATGTGAACGATAAAGTCACTGATGACAACATTGAAAACTTATCCTTAGAAGATGAGATTCAGCCGCATCCGGTCTTTGATTTATACGAGGCTAACGATCGCGGTATTATTAGAAACAGAAAAACTAAAAAAGTTTTTGGTACTATGAGTAATATGGGATATATCAGGGTAACTGTTAGAGGAACATCGCCAAATCAAGTTCATTATTATGGTCATCATTTGATTTACGAGGTGTTCAACGGATCTATACCCAATGGTCTTGTTATTGATCACATCAATAACGTAAAGACTGACAATCGATTGGAAAATCTAGAACTAGTTACCCAACAGGAAAATGTAAGAAAAGGATGAGGTGGTGGTATTAATTTTAGATGTCCAGCAAAACCTGTTATTTCAAAAAACCTCGAAACGCATGAGGAGATTGAATTCAAATCTATTTCAGCTGCGGCGAAATATTATAAGATAAATCCCGCAGTCGTAAAATTTGTAGCTGATGGAGTAATGAAATCAACTTTTTCAAGCGATTACGATGCTAGGATTCGTTTTAGATATGATGATCAATAATATTTTGTAATTCAGTTTTAGTCAAGCAATGATGAGCAAATGCTATGATATCATCGTGATTAAATTTTAGCGTCGTTACTGCACTTTCATTAATTTTATTTTTTTCTGCTTCTGTTAGCAATATTTTATGAGAATCACCTTGCGTTACAATAACGTCAACACTATAACCCAACAAACATTTTCTTACCGCTTCGGCTAGTTCGTTGTAATTTAATATATTAACTTTTTGGTGATATTTTATCTTATCAGTGATCTTATAACAATAATTTAGATAAAAATATATTATAATAATGGACTTAATGAAACGACTCGCTGAACTCTACAAACAAGATACTAGCGATAAAGTCGCCAGCGATAAGGTCGTCAGTGATGAGGTCATATTTTCCAAAGATTTCATAGACAAATCTATTGGTTATAATGAAGATGATATTTTATATAACAGCGAATCTGATGATGATGATGAAATAGTCACTGTTGCTGACAGATCATATTACAGCAGACCAATAACTAAACGATATAATGTCAAGTATCACATTGCAAAAAAAAATGATATTTAATTTTACCGTTGCCGAACAACTGTTTTGGCAGCTAATCAAACCTTTCTTAAACATCAGAATTCCAGGCCGACAGAAAAATATCAAATTCGATTTCATATTTGTCAAGATTTTTAATCTAATGACGATCTCTGACGATCGTAAGCAGTATCTAATATCGTTATGTAAACCAGTAAAATGTAAATCTGTCAAACAAAAGTATGAGAAAATTTATAATAACATTATATCATAATCTGCTTAGTTGGGATCCAACTGTTAAATTTATCGCTATACCCACGCCATTTGACTAAACTTTGATCTCCTTTTTTCTTAATTACTTTCTCGATAACAAAAACATCCTGCTCAGTTTTCTGTAGTTCTTGTTCATAAAAACTACCTACGATCGGTTCCCCTGCCAGATCTTTTAAAACGTACGTTACAGGTATTGTGAAAAGTACCTTATCAACTACAAATACTTCTTCGCTCCAGTTTGGAGTAAATCCTTTTGCAAATACATTTTTTTGTCAAACAAATTCTAACTTTATCACCAACCTTAAATTTATGTCTGCGGTACATGTTTTCATTTGCTAATATTGGATTTTTAATTGCTTTTTTAGGTGTCATTTTGATGGTTCGATGTTTCGTGTTATTATATTCACCTACGATTTGAGAAAGGTCATCGATGTACCTGTTGGTGTTTTAAGCTGTCATATGTTTGTGTAATTTCTCGTTTAGCGTGCGATTAAATCTCTCAACAACAACGCTTTTACCTTCGTTTCCTGTAACATACCTTTTTATATTATTTTGTTCTAGAAACTGTTCAAACTTTTTGTTAAAGAAGTCGGATCCGTGATCAGTCCAGATTTTATTTGGTTTTCTTTCTATACTCGTTATTATTTATTTTAGCGCATCAGTCATTGAAGTCCCTGTCTTATCCGAAACAGGTACACTGAAAGCGTATTTGCTAAAAAATCTATAACATTAAACAAATACCTTTTTGGAGCACCATCAGCGCCAACGTTAAACTGAGCTAGATTGGATACATCCACCAAATCTATTGCCCAGATATCATCTACACCATTAGCGACAACTTTACGTCGTAAAAACTTTTTTTTAGGTCTGTGCAGCTCGACTGCAAGATCATCGTATACTTTTTTACCGAGTCCGAGTTTATATTTTGCTCCTATCATTCCCTGAACAAATCTTCTATCAAAACGTTCTCGTAGATTTGTTGGCTCCATATCACGTAATTCGTCTAACATTACTTTATCACAATCTGCTTTCAAGTTTTCATGATCACGATAACAGATATCATAACGCATCGCTATTGCATCCACTTGATTATAAGGCTCTTGACCTGGCAATGGATTGTCGTTTTCATCTAGTTGTTGATCTAGCGGATTGTAAGGTCCTGTATACCGATGACCTGGCAATGTCCAACCGCCTTTTGGTTTTGGTAATTTTCCAATAGTTTTATGTATATCTATACCTGACCCTATTATTTCTCTGTTGTTACAACATTGACAGTATGCGACAATTTTATTTTGCTCAAGACACAAATCTCTGTCAGAATCACAGTTGCATATCATTCTATATTTTTAGTCGTCGACTAAAAAAATATCAGGATAACCAGATCCTAGCGACATCTCTGAGGATACTGTCGCAGGGGACACTTTCTTTAAAAACATATTTTTTCTTTTTCCACAGACTGCACAAAAACTTTTTAATATTATCCTGTTGTTTTTTGTTTTTTCTGTTGTTTCATTAATATTTTCTGTTTTAGTTCTACACTTGAGACAGTATGTTGACACTATTATATTTTTAAGTTTAGATAAAATTTATTGCGATCTCATCATTAGCGTGAGAAGGATGCTTGTCAAACTGTAAAATAAATTTTAAAAAAATTAAGATTTCTGCTCATCTGTTGGATAAACATAATACAATAATATCCGCAAGCAGACGTTCCAACAGGTTGGAGTTGATTTGATGAATAATATATCTTTTTAAATTTTTTCTTCATATACTTTTTTATTACATCGCTTGGAGGAAGTCCAAACGAGTCAAAACAATTATTATTATAAACTGCTACCCAATGCGTGCCGGATCCGTCATTAAAATCTTGTATATTAATAACACACGAACTTACAGCTGATGGTGATTTTATTGCTGCGAGTTCATCTTTAGAACAAACTCCGTGAAATCAAGGAACCGCTTTTAACTTATCAATGATATCAAAATTACTCAACGGGGTGGTCGAGTTTCCGGTAATGTGAGACCACGTCCGATTCCTAAAAGATTTGGCAGCAGACTTCCCGCTAGTCCCGCCAAAAGTGGAGCGAACGGAATAATTCCTCCTTGTTTTGGTTGATTGCATATGCATTTGCATTTTGGTGTTGGCGATTTTGTTTTTGTAGTTTTCTTTTTTTGTTGTTGGTGATTTCTTTTTCTTTTGTGCCATTATAATATATTATTTACATAAAATTTACAATTTTTTATTCCACTGCCACGAATGATACCATTACCTTCAACTGCTTTCTTCGTTGCGCCAGATATTGCTCCAGACACTGCTGCTAGTTCTAATGTGCCTAAGACTGGTAAAATTTTAGGTATTATTGTACTAGTTAATACCGATAATGCCGGACCAAAAAAACCACCTTTAACGACAATGTCGTTTGCCATCGCTGTCATTTGTGCAGCACTCAAATTTAAAACAAAGTTTTTTTTACGATCATACTTTTTTACTTGATTTTTTGTTAGCATTAATTTTGTTAAAAACCATCAGAAATATTAGGATTGATTTTTAATGATACCTGTTCTACCTTTGCAATAGCAGCTACTAATTTTTTAACTTGGCCATCGGTTAAATATACTTCTTTTACAATATATTTTGCCATTTTATATAACAACTGTAGATTAAACTTGAACTGTCATTTTACATCCAATAGAATCTACTGTGATAAATCTATCACTAATCACTAATGCGTATACGTACAACGGTGCTATTGGAACCGCCCCAACTGTCCAGGTAATTTCAATATCCGCTGTGATGTCTACAATTCGCTCGTTATGTTTACTAACATCAAAATGAAATATAGGATAAAGGGTACGAAATTCCTCTGCTGATATTTGAGTTCCATCTTCAACCTCCTGATATTTTTGAATTGCGTCAAGCAGGTATATGTACGGTTGAGAAATATTTTTATTAACGTCATCAGCAAAATTGCACTCGATAGCTCGTTCTGGATATTGCTTTGAATTTAATCTAGCGTATATTCGTCTAACATCAGAGTGATCAAATATTGCATTATTTTGTTGTTGGTTACCTCGTCGGGCTTGCTGTTGAAATACGACAAAGATATTTTCTCGGCAGTTGTTCGCTTGATGTTGTTGTGACCCTCCATAAGTAGTCAGTAGTATTTGGAACCGCTGTCTGATATATCTTATGCTGCTTAAAATAAATTCTGTTTGTATGTTTATCAAGCGTACTATTTAGTTCTGACATTTTAGTGATTGATGGTGTTATACGTGGCATCCACAAAGCAAGTTTGTTTATAATAAACTGTACATCAGCCCCTCCAGATCTAAACAGGCAATCGTTTTGGTCTGCTCGATCTAAAATAAGAGTATGTTTTACTCCACGGAATACTTTATCATGATCGCGACAAAAGCCGAAAATCATACTTAGTGGAAGCATCATTGTAATTTGACGTGATCCTGCTGCAAGTTTTCTTCGCCTAGCAAAACCATCGTTATAGCGTGGATTTCTCACGTCAAGTGTGTTAAGAAGTAAATTTAACATCGCAGTACCGTTTGCGTCTGCAGCTGGTGGTGTTATATTTAGATTATTAAAAGCTGTTGTAAGAGAAACTCTTGTAGCGTCTGCATTAGCAGCTGCACCTGGTGCAGCAATACCTAGCGCGTCTGCATTAGCAATGAGAACATTTCTCACAATTACAGCATTTGCATCAGCATTAGCTCCATGTACTATAGCGCCTCTCTTTAATAATTCGGTTGGTTCAGCTATACCCCGTCCAGTATCTTTAAACCACATCATGTTAGTTGCAGTTGATCTCGAGTAATCGTCGGAAAACGAAATAATATTTAAAATTGTACTTGCAACTTGTAGATGACTTGAAATATCTTCTATAGTTTGATTGGCCAGTTGATATCTAGCACTTTTGAATAAACACCAGCCGTTATTTATAAGAGCTACTTCTGCTCTAACTGCAATTACAGCAGGTGGATTGGCTACTGTCATAATCTGACCACGAACTTCTAACATAGCCTTATGTGGCAGTAGAAATACATCTTCGTCTCTGGTGTTAAAGGTTCTAATACCAGCTTTATTTGGTTCGTTAGAATTCTCATCAAGATACTCAACAAACTCGAATTCTGTCACATAACCAAAAAATCCTCCTACTATTTTTCTTCGATAAACTTTATTTCTTTGTTTCATTATATTTGATGTTGCATAATTTTTACTTTTGCTCACGTAGATGTAAATAATAAGTTACAACTTCATTATTCAATTTCAACTGTTTTCCTGACTGATCTGTCAACTGCATTATTATACTTGATATTTGATTTTCAACATTTAAAGGATAATAGATAATATCTCGTGGAGTTATTTGCATGAGAGAACCTGACGGAACTTCAGGTGAGAAACTGTAAATCGTTTGACCTTTGCTGCCTTTTGATGTATAAGAGCCAGAAGCAATAGAGCAATTTACTAATATTGTATTTACTTCTGTTATATTTACTGGCAGTTCACTGTCATATTGTAATAGGCTGATCATGTGCAGTGTAAGTTTTTTCAGTAAATCCTAACAGTTGTGCAATACTTCTTTCTCTTGGTTCAAGACTGATTACTATATTTTTCAAAGTTATCCTAGTTCGCAATGTGTTATAATTTGCTGCCAATTCAAAATTATCAGCCACATCGTCAACTTTTGTGATGAGCTCTTTGATTGTCTTGTTTAGATCAGTAATATTATAAGCTCCTTGCGGAATTTTTATTGTTTTGTTGTAGATATTGGAGATGTTGTAATCATAGTAAAATACATTTCATCGTTAACATCATTTTTCACGTTAGGTATAGCATTCCAGCAAGTACAAGAAATTAATCCAATTTCATATTGTTTTGTAGGATCTAGTTGGATAGGTGGAAAATAATTTACTGAATAATTTGCGCTATCTATCGCAGACTCACTAGAGTTTAGTAATAATGTTGTTTGCATTCCTTTAATATTATATCATTTGACAAAATTAAGTCGCCGCGATTATGTCGCGGTGTAAAGTTTCATATTCGTCAGATGTTAATAATTCACTCGATCTTAGATGATCAAGTATGTCAATGATTTCATTATCAAGTTCAACACTAACATTCCCAGCTTCCTTTGATGATATTAATAACATTAATCTACCTATCATTTCAGTAGTTGATGTAAATATTTTTACACCAGTTCCTGTTCTTACTTCTCTACTTTTCTCTACACGAGTTTTATCAAAAGTAAAAAATTTCCTTTTAAAACTCCACCCTTTACCAAAAGGTTTTAATCTACTATTTTTTGCTGTTTTTGTAAACGTGAGAGCAATAACACCGTTTCTCATTCTTTCATAAAGTGGAATCATATTATCAATCTCTGTAACCGTGTTTAATTCATTTTTAGCAGCAGCTCCGTCCTTAAATATTACATCTAATCTATCGAGTAATGTTTGATATTCTACATCAGTCCACTTGCTTATATCATCAATACTCCTTATATTTTCATTCTTTAAAAAGTCATCATATTCAATACCTTTTTATCTTATCATTTGCTCTTTTTGTAAAATAAAATCTTTGATCTCCAACTTCCATAAACTTTACAGTAAGCTCACCAATTCTTTGTTGCTCCTCTTTGATATCTTTTATATCTCCTGATAAATTTTTTTATAATATTTGTTATTCCTTGCGTTGTTAACTCTGCTAATCTTCGCTCAAGTTCAAGCGGATTGTTTATCAATCGATCTGTTTCAGCTTGTCTAGCCACAGGATCAGCTATATTTGCTGTAAATGCCTCAATTAGTTTTCGTTTTTCTTCATCAGATCTAGTAACAAGTTTTGCAGCAGCTGCTTCCTGTTGTTCTTTAACAATTCCAACCAAGCCTTTTTCCTGCAGTTGTTTAAGTTCTTCTTCTGACAGTGGTTTAGTTTCAGGTTGTTTACCTAATAGTGCTTCAGTAACCGGCTTGAAAACTGTAGCTGTTGCTTCTGTAGCGGTTACTTGCCCACGTCGTGCTTGTTGTACTTTTTGCTTAAGCGATGTCTGAGATTGAGCAAGTTTTTTTAGATCTTCTATGTGTTGTCTGTATCTTGCTCGTTTGTCCATTATTATTATTATAAATTTTATAAAATTGAAACCCTTACTGTAAGTAAGTGTCAATACAACAGCGAAACATTTTAGTTGGATCATTTGTAAGTTTATCAAATAAGAAAAAGTTGTATCTATATTTTGTAGCATGACGGTAAAGTTCAATAAACTTATCTTTTGTCACGTCACCGCATTGTTCACTTGCAAAATTTCTAACGTTAACATTGTCCAGTCCTGGAAATAATATAAAACAACCAGTATTTCGCCGAATAAATCTGTCAACATTATAAAATCATTGAGCGAGATAAACAGAATTACATTGTTTGTTACGTGACAGTGAGAAATACGATCTTATTTTGTTCATCTCCATGTTATTTAGCGGAATATCGTCAAAAACTACTATCTTATGTTCATCTGCATCAAGTTGATTAACTGGAATAAGATCTTCTGGCTGCCTAATTATAAAAAAAATCTTCACCAGCCTTAAGTTCATCACGAAGTTTGTCATTATAATCGCTTAATAACTCATACTTATCTTGCTGTGGATTGATTGTGTAAATATAGACTCTATCGTAGTTAAAATTATCACCAAGAAGCAAGTTCATAAGCAAATTTGTTTTTCCTGATCCTGTTCGCCCAACAATAAGATAATGACAATCAGGAAGTTCTTTGTTATGTTTGTGTTTCACCAGCTTCTCTGTATCAAAGTTTAATATCGACGATTTTGCCATTTTGTATAATATTAAACTAGTGTTGATAATTTTATCTAAGACAGTAAATAATGAGTTACTATACAAAATTTGGAACACTATCAGGAGATTTATCCACAAAAGGTTACCAAGGTGACTTATCCAAATATGCAACTCTTGATCAGCTCAAAAATGAAATCAATAATTTATTAAATCTTACCAGTGTAGAACCAAATGAAGTCGTCATTTTCCAGGACAAAGAAGGACGATTAAAAACGAGTGATGTAAAACTGCCAGATGTACTTGTACGAATTCCTAATGCGGTTGCTGATAATATCATGACTTTTAACAATCAAGGTAAGATACAAGATTCTGGTAGGTCAGTAAATGATTTTGTTAAAAAAGCTGGTGATTTATTTAATGGGAATATTGTTATGAACCAGAACAAGATTACAGATCTTGGATATCCAACTACAGATGGAGACGCTGTAACTAAGAAATATGTCGATGATCAGGACGTTCCAATCAGTAATGAAATAACAGCGCTCAAAAATGAATTTACCAGTCACGTAAAAACGTTTTTAAATTTTCGTAGAAACATAAACACGCTTAAAGATGATTTTTTTGGAAATCCATCAATTGTTAACATTACACTCGCTAATACTAACACAAAACTCAATGATATTAACACAAAACTCAATGATATTATTAGTGGAATTCCTAATATTGTTGAGAAAACGGTTATGGTTAAAATTCCTCACAAACAGATTAAAAATATTGTGTATACTGTTGATACTGGTTATACTGGGTGAACACCAAAAAATAATTCTATCAAATATATTGCAGAAGTTACCGGTGTGTATAGATTGTCAGTGCTTAGCAGTGCAAAATTTAGAATATCTACCAAATATCTATTTCGTCATCCAAATGATGACTCATCTGGAGTATTATCTGTAATAATAAGCAAAAATTCTGAAGAAGAATTTGTACTTGAACCAGTTGATAAAACTTTAAAATTAGCAATTTTTCTCTGGTGTTTGGAATTTATAGCTGAACAACCAGCTCTTATTATGGATTAACCAAACATAGGACTATGTGAACTAATATTATAATGAAAAGAAGTATAGTAGATTTCAATCATATTTCAAAAGATATTCCAAAACAAGATGTAGACGCCTTAATACAATACTATAAATATTATCATAAAAAACTTTGGTGCGTGAAAAAATGTTACAAATACTATAACAAGATTCTTCGAATAATATCTTATCTACCCTTGTTAATGACCAGTTCTAGTATAATTTCAAGTGGGGTATCATTAAATCCTTTTTTGTTAATCATATCCGCTATTGGTGTTTCACTTACAGCGGCGTGTAAAAAAGTAGAACCAAGACTTTTTTTAAAGAAGCACGGTTGTTTAACATCAATTAAAACTTACAAGAAACTACTTGATCAGATCCGGTCTTACCTACGAGGAGTTAAATATAATATAGATGATTTTTACGTGAATTTCGTATTATTGACAATATGTTAACAGATATTCTACCAATGAGGGTTAGCAAGTATGAAAAAAAATATCACAAAAAATATGAGTAACATAAAATTTTATCTAAACTTAAGATATAATATAACTAAAATAATATCATTTTCATTCTAATGCCAGTTTAATTTCCGCCTTGTTAACTGAAACGTTCTAATGCACAGTTTAATTTTCATCCTGTTATCTGATAAAAAAATTTGTGGTAAAACCTATTTGCCGTCTTTAGAATAATCATATTCCACACATACGCTGTTCTAACAAATTCGTCACTTCTGTTGACAGAGCTTATCGCATTCCAACACCTGTTGTTTTGTCTGGTTACAAAATATCTGTCTACATAGTAGTAGTATAGGGAAATGAGGGTTTGGCGGGGGTGGAGAGGAGGTGTGGGCGGGGGGTGGATGGGCCAAAACCCTCATTTTCCTATGAGGTGGGTGATAATTTAGGACTATAATTTATACTTGTTTGGAGGGTAAAAAAAGTGAGCTAAAATCCTCATTTAATTTATACTTGTTTGGAGGGTAAAATAATAAAGTGGGCTGAAACCCTCATTTCCCTATTTTGGAAAAAGGGGTGGGGGATAATTTAGGACTATAATTTATACTTGTTTGGAGGGTAAAAAAATAAAGTGGGCTGAAACCCTCATTTCCCTATACTACTCAAGTAGCCCCCTTTCAATAAATAAAAATATAAAATTTTAATCAATTAATATGTAATCAAAAGAAAATCACTTGCCATACAACCAATTTTCTAAATTAAATACACTCAGTTAAATCTTAGCCAAAATTCTCTTCCCAATTCAACTGATTTTCATTGACAGAATTTAGTTACAGTGTATGACTTTCATCATATTACGAGTGTTGCATTTGGAGCGCAATTTTCAAGCTTGATAACATCACCTGTCGGCTGTCTTCTCTCGACTTGTTTCCCACGTCTAAGCCACGTGCTTGGTCCCCTTTCGACTCTTGACTATTCTGACATCCCGTAGATGTAGATTTTCCCTTTGTCTCCTCGGGTTCGCCCTCTAATCTTCTCTTTCTCTTGCTCTGAATACGAAGCTGTCCCCTTACTGCCGTTTTCTTTCCAAACAGTGTCCTAACCTATAGTATGTCTACTTTTTCTAAGACGGCTGTCTGACTACTTTATGATGAAGCACTACTCTCTAGATTTTCCCCAGAGTCAATCTAACTTCTTCCAAGCATGATTCTAGACTAAAGAATTTTGGCAAGCGGTGCCCTAAGTCGTCAGTTCCTCAAATTGTACGCCTTTACTTTCTTTGACCAATCCGAAATAACTGTTCATAAATTCCCTCCAAATAAACGTGTCTATCATCGATTTCAATAGCCTAAAATATGCTGCAATTAGTTTCCTTTTGAAAAATCAATTATTTGACGTGCGCTTCTTTTGAACTGACACGGGTCGGAGTCTTATTGCACGTATGCCATGTACCATTAAGTATATACCATTCAGTATATATGGAATCCAGATAACTAATATAATTATAGTAACATGTACTGTACAGCTTTTTGGTAGTTAGGAAGGGACAGGTAATCTGCACATGTATGAAGTAAGAGACAGAAATACCACCAGGCGATACCATATGGCACCTCCCAAAAATACATGTGCAGGAAATAGACAGATAAGACAGTGTCTAGCTTAGATTTATATTTAAAAATAAAGGATTCCATGATAAGAAATATTAACTAACAACATTTTGGCTTTTTGAATTTCATATTTGACATTTTGAAATTTTATATTTGGAAAATAATTACTTTATGGAGAGTTTGGAGTAAGGCCTGGACATTAACAAGAGAAGTGACTCTGGTTAATAAATCAAGATTCGTGTCTCCTTGCAAACCAGCTTTATACAGCCTTCATATTCAAAATTACATTTGCAAAATGACAAAATAACTATCACTAAAACACTGGGGTTTTATTTATCTCACAAACATCTTCCAACATTTCTCATACGAAGTTCTAAAATTTAATTTGAATAAAATAAATCTAATAACTATATTTTAATAACAACTTGAAAATAATCTGATTTTAACATGCTGTCCTTACACATATACATATATAGCATACATACAATATAGCAATACACATATAGTATACACAGGACGTAGGCGACCCCTTAGGCAAGGGTCACTTGAAATAAAAACGGGATGCACCCTCTCAATGTGATCATTAAAATCGGAAAGGGTAGTCACCATTTAGATACACTATGGAAATAGAAATACCCCCACTTGAACATTGGGTTTTCAAAATTCTTTTATACAAATAATTAATCTGCAACATATCGGGTGTGTACACAAACACATAAAATAGTTTATTTTTGGCTAGGAAGGAGGGTCATCTCTCTGGTGCCTCCCCCCCGACAAAAAGAAATAACTGCATGTTTTGTTGATTAATTTCTGAGTAGCTTACATAATGAAAAATGTTCAAAACAACATTTGTGTCTTTTGGTAAAGCTAGAATGTTAAGAATATTTTTTTAGAAATTGTACAGTCGAATGAAAATCCATATAGATTATTAAATAAAGCCTTACTTATGCCATTTGAAAATTACCTACATAGAAACAGATGCTTTTGGTCTTTTTTAGATTATTTCTTCAGTTCCTCTATTAGTTCTCCATACGGTGCTGGCCAGCCAAGTATATAGTCTGCAACAAAGTTGGGAAGGAACTCAAGTGGTCTGAAGAAATATTTTGCGTCTATTCCGATATAATAGTCCAGCTTTGGATATTCAGCAAACAGCGCATGCTCCATGGTCTCAGCGACGATTTCTGGGCGACGACATATTCGAGGCTTTCCAATAAAATTCTTCATTACTGTAAAATAATAAGCACCACTATTTCAAAACGTACTTTATGAGAAACTTAATACCTGCAATTGATCTGTCTTTAATCAAAATCATTTAATTATTTTTGCTACAACTCTGTGTGTGCATTGTTGTTGGTGATTACAATGTATCTTTTGCATTTGCAACATAACTCACGACAAATAAAAGACTAAACCGAACATGGAGACGGTACATACTGGCCTTTACATTGTATATCTATATTGTATGTTTAACTTTTGTCCATGATTGTGGATTGTAAGAGTCATTTGTGTACAACTTATTACATAGCTAACTTTTGTCTGGTTTGACGGTTGAACTTAAAGATAATATTAGTAAACCTGTTTGCATGACATTTTGACCACTGAAGGTACTAGAAAGAGAATGTACTTATGAATTTTAGGTGAAAATGGCTCATATCCTGGTCATCTATATTATTATTTTATATAAGGTTCATAATCATGAAAATTATTTACTCCTATCAGTCATTGTGGAGTCAGTTTTAGATTTGTTCAGATATATTTTGAGAGTAATTCTTTATCGCAAATTATTCACTCTTTTGAATATCAAAGTGCTCATTAACATTTTTGGATACAAGCATTAATTTCAGATTATTATGAATTCATTTAAGTCATTCTAGATCATACAACTGTGATAAGTTCCTCTTAAATTTTTAGTTAACTTGGAGAATAAAATTATTTCTTGATATTTGCTGAATTTGATTAAATTTGTTGTTTTTGCCTTTTCTGTTACTAAGACAAAGACCAAAGTGTCCTAACAATATAATGAAGTTATCTCTCATTAAAAAGTGACATTTTGTTAATATATGCCCAATTCAAAAAAGGATTAAAACAGTCATCAACCATTTGAAATGTAAGTAATGAATCAAATTGTATAGAAAATGAGCTTATAACATGAACATTTACCACAATTTATACAAGTTTCTCAAAAAATATATGCATAATCTATAATTAAGCACTGAAAAAGAATACTGTCTATAAAAGGTTTGATTGTTTGTCCTTAAAACGTTTACTTGTAGGTAGGGACAAGTGTCAGAAAAGTATCAATCATTCTCAATTCATAGTCATAACATTACAGTTATCAACATAGCTGATGAAAATTTATTATTTACAACAGATAGGGGAATGCTATATTACTAACTAAAACTAATGAAGCATTAAACCGAAAATGGATTTTAAAATCAAGCTTCCTTTTATTTCAAAACGTCAAATCTTAACTCTGAATTTATCTACCAGCATAAAAAGGTTACGTTGTCAACGGATAAGAAGTACACGTTGGCTGCAGTGTCCTTTGGGTAGTCTCATGTGCTCTTTGGGTAGTCTCATAAAACGAAAATGAATTTTAAAAGTGTATACAGAAAATGAACTTAAATAAATGTGTTGTTATTTTTTATTAGCTGTGTTTTTACAAATAGTTATAAAAACTCAATTTTCAATTTTAATTTTTCTGGGAAATTTTTTGGGAAGACCCAAAAATTATTCTTACTGAAATAAATTACGTTTAATCTTGTTACGCGGCAAAGATATATTATGTGTCCACTGTAATGGGATCGTCAGTCAATTTTATCTCGTAAGAATGTATCTCCAGTCTGAATCTGAAAGCCCTTCAGGTATTTTTAGTAGTAGTATTATCTGATTTGAGTGAAGGCCGTATTAAACAGTTCGTGCCATTACGGGTCTACCTCTGGCAAGTTCTCAAAGACTCGTGGATAGGCAACTGTCATCATAAATTAAACAGTTCATGCCATTACGGGTCTACCTCAGGCAAGTCCTAAAAGACTCGTGGATGGGCAACTGTCATCTTAAATTAAAAAAATTCGTCCATAAAGGGGCTACCCTGACAAGTCCTAAAAGACTCGTGGATGGGCAACTGTCATCTTAAATTAAACAGTTCGTGCCATTACGGGTCTACCTCTGACAAGTCCTCAAAGACTCGTGGATAGGCAACTGTCATCTTAAATTAAACATTTCATGCCATTACTTGTCTACCTCTGGCAAGTCCTCAAAGACTCGTGAATGGGCAACTGTCATCTTAAATTAAACAGTTCATGCCATTACGGGTCTACCTCAGGCAAGTCCTAAAAGACTCGTGGATGGGCAACTGTCATCTTAAATTAAACAGTTTTTTTTCCATTGGGTCTACCTCGGCAATCCTCAAAGCTCGTGGGTAGGCAACGTCATCTTAAATTAAAAAAAATTCGTGCCTTACAACTACCCTGGCAAGTCCTCAGAGACTCGTGGATGGGCAATTGTTATCTCGAGGCTTGTAACTCTGGTTGGAAAGTGTTTTGTGAGAATAGACCACAAAAGGATGTCCAAAACCTGGATAATCTAGTCACCTTTCTGCATAATCCCAATCTGCTATTTGCCTAACGGCCACGAAAAATCATTTAAATTTGACCTTTTGTCCGAGACACTGGGTTAGGTTAATACTCGACTCTCTTTCCCCAGACATTTACGAGTTAAAGGAGACCAGAAATAAAAATTTTCCTTTTATGTATGCAATTCTTTACAAATTTTAATTTCACGGTAATGTTTATATTCAGTATCGTAGGCGTGTGGTGATTATATTGTCCGGATGATCCACGATTCCGTAAATTGCCGAGTTTTTAATGCGACGACAGATCACATGGTCCAGTGACGCAATACTAGCCTGTCCTTGACTACAAACAGAAACATAGTGAGCGAGACAGGCATGAGAAGACCAGATTTGGGTTGCATATTCAAAAGTTGAATCTGCTTCCGAAATATGCTCATAACTGTATCTGTTGAATTGGGTGTTAACAACGTGTTTAAGATCGGAAAGCATAAAAGTACAACAGCACGTAAAATAAATACTTATACTTAAGTGTTGTGCAAAAATGCAATAAGGATTAGGTAATGGTACCCAAAGTAAAAATAAAAAAATTACCTCAGTGCAATACATTCATTTTAGAAGGATGAGATTCAATCGTATTATATGTAAATGACATATTCATTACCTACACACACATGCACACACCACCTAAGGACCAATATTTTGAAGACACATCCAACACTGAATCAGAGATATAATACTGAATTCAGGACGAAGAGACTAATACAGGAACCGACTTGTGTGTGAAACAATATCCATTACCGTAGAGGTGTAAAAGGCACTGAGAACGGTTTTCATAGGTCGTAACTTAAGACTTAGTTTTTCACACAAAAAAACACAAATAAATCTGCAAAGCAGAAATCACAAGTAATTAATTTAGACATTAAGAAGCTTTCTTCTTTTGATTCAATTACAGTATGTTTTATGTGCAGGCTACAATTAACATATCGAGATATCTAATAATATATACATGTATGGTATAACAGTTGAGGTACTGTACCAGTCAGTGCTCAAAGAGATTGTTTTATAAGAACATGTTCCGGGCTGGTGACTTAAACAAACTCACAAGCCTTGACTGAAATTTAACAACTCCGGACAGTTCAGATCTGTCAACTCTCAAGCCGGGAGAAAAACCTTCAAATTTAGGGGGGTATTTTCCACACTTACTTCCCGATCTTGTAATTTCTCCCGATTTTTTGCAGAGAGAACTCAGGAGTATTCCATTATGTCTCTCAATTTTTATTTCTCAGCAAAAAACATACAAAATAGATATAACGTATGTATTCCACAGATGGTATTTTATCGCTTGTGAATATTGTAGTGATGAAATCGGTGACTAATTTAGGCATAAGGTAAACAATCTACAGTTTAGGACCTCATAGTCTGAAGGGGCCTCTTAATTTTATTTTATACCAAATAGGCCTCTATAGCTTCCCGTAGATTAGAGCTTCGCTGTGCCTAAATCCGGTACTGAGCGAAATAATTAATATCACAAGACAGTTTTTTCTTCAGTAAATAGAATGTTAATATTATACATTATTCATGCCAATTTCAAATTTTTAAATCCACTACAAAAGTACTATGGTAAAAAAATGTATAAAATAAAATTGTCTCCAATTAGCATAAATTCGATGAATGATCACCGTGAATGCTGTGTAATTATGCAAACAAAATCGCATATCCATTTCCGCCAAGGAAAGTCGGCCAATTAGCTAGCACTTTTTTGAAAGGTTCACTTCTGGAGTAAGGTCAAACTGTATATTCTATAATATTACACCCATCAATCATACACCAAAATAAAGGGAATAAAAGGTTCTTTGAACAATACCTAAGACGTACAAAGTATTTTTTAAATAACCAGCATAGCTAGTGAGGAAACCCCTGGAAATTCTTTTTTTTAAAACTTCTAACCCGATGCAAAATACGAAACAGTATTTGAAAACAAATATGCAATTATTTTTCATATTTTCGTATTATTATGTGTGATGTTCGGAGTAAAATGGTACATTAACATTGATTTTATTCATGAAAATAACCTGATTTTGCTTATTTTGTTCAAACTCACATAATTACATAATTTTTCATTGGGCATGTTTTTGAGAGTGACCTTTAAATTAGGAGAAAATTCAAGTTTTGAAAACAAATAAAGTCCCCCTTTAATTTAAAACTTTTTCATTAAATAATATTTATTAAAAATTTTAAATAATATAAAATATATTGAAAATGTTTATTTTCATTTATTTGCAATGACATTAAAAATAAATGAGACAACAAATTTACTTTTTTCCATATTTTAATTTTTTAAAAATTAATATTTACCCTTTGTTTTTGACCTTTTTTAATTCACCCGCTCCACCCTTTTCAAAATGAAAATTTATTGGTGTAATCTCAGGAAAAATAAAGGGTAGTTTTTATGTTCTTGTCTTTCAGATAATACTGGTTGAATTTTTGACAAAAGCAATGCGCATTTATTTAAAAAGCTCACTTTTTATCAAAATGGGGGGGGCTTACCCATTTAGACTTGACGCTAATAAATCGTTCCTTGGGGGATTGTACTTTTGGAAATTTGTAAAAGTTTTGCAACACAACTAAAATTACTGCTCCCTTGTGCTCAAAAATCAAACTGAAATTGCATAAAGAGGGGGGTTGGGACCATTTGAGATTCTGTGCTAAAAATGGTTCTTTGGATATTGTACTTTGGGGAAAAGAAAAATCTTAGCATACTGCTAACTAAAATGACTGCTCCCTTGTGCCTCAAAAATCAATCTGAAATTGTCTATAAAGTAAACTATCCTTGGCAGCTATTAATATAGGGAAAATGAATTTGCCACACTAGACAATACTAGTTTCTGAAAGTACAATGGATGAACTACCCAATATATTAAAAGTGAAAACGTTACCGGCTCTTTTAAAAAATTAATTCCAATTTTGGGGGGTAAACTGACAAGTTGTTTACACTTTTTTTTAAAGGTGCACATTTGGAGTAAGGCCAAGCTGTATACACTTTAACCCATATTACGCCCATCAATCATATACCAAAATAAAGGAAATCAAAGGTTCTTTGAACAATACCTACATATGCAAAGTCTTTTTTAATTGCCAGTATAAGTAGTAAGGAAACCCAGGGAAATTCTTTTTCTTTAAAATTTAACCCTATGCAAAATACAAAACTGTAGAGCACCATCTCAAATCACAAATCAAGTGGGTTGTGGCACAACGCATGTCACATGGGAGGTATTGAGACATGTAGTCGTGGAAGTCTTCTGGATGGTTAATGAAAGTAACGGAGAACGATAATTAATTCATTCCTAATTTCTGTTATATTTATGCTATTATATTCTCAGTATGCTAAAGTCATTAATGTTGTGTATACATTTATTTTGAGAGAAATTGCCTTTTCATGTTATTTGTTGGAATTACAATGTGCTTATATAACTGTTGGGACTAAACTCGATTCAGTGATTTTTATGATTTATTCAAAGGAGTTCTGCACAATGCAATTGTAATAATCAAGACTATTGGCACTTTAGAACATTCAATGATATTTGTACATAAGCACTTTAGAAACGAATTAATTCGGAACACGCTACTCTTTTGAAGTTGTGATACAATTTTTAGATTTTTTATTTAATTCACAATAATTCAATTTCCTCTTAAATTTCCATCTTACCACTATGGGAATTAAATTACTTAAAAATCCTTGTTAGTTTTGCATCTCTCTGTTACTAAGTTTAAGACTATAGAATCATAACAATAATGAACATAAAGCAAAACCTTCTTGATGTATAAAATGGTATATAGCTTGAATTATCTTGTTTTATTTCCAATCCATCTATCCATCCATCCATCTATCTATCCATCCATCCATCCATCCATCCATCCATTTGTTCTGTTTGTCTGTTTGAATACTATCCAATGTCTTGGAGATAATTTAGGAAACATTGCGCATTTATGCATTTACATCCAGACAAGACGTTGTGTCGCCTAACAGTTTCTGGACTCTCCGGTTTCATGGTATAGGTTATAGTAAGAAAGAATATAAAACGTCACCTGTTCCCATGTATGGGCTGAAGGTTTATAACTAGGGATATGTCAAAACTTTATTCGGATATATATATATATATATATTACAGGCAAATGCAGTGTTGCTTAATATAACCCAGATTCAGAACTCGTTCATGTGGGACATATTGTATTGTCTGGTACTGAATTATCATACCAACTCATGTCCATAGCAGTGGAAATGTAACTCTTTCATCTGTTTCTGTTGTACCAATATCACTTGAAGACTACTGGACATATTTTGACCCAACTTTTCAGCGACACCAAATAATTTTTTGGTGTGTAACATACATGTATTTTAGTCAAGTCCTAAGCTCAGTAGACAAGGTCAAAACGAGAGATTCGTCATCTATTTATGTGTTTACCTTTTGGTTTCTAAACTTCAGGAAAGAATTGGAGGACCAGACTTGCCGCAAATATACGTCATGGCTATGATGTCTGTCACATACGCTCCTACGGTCATGAAACGGAAATATTAAATAAACAATTTACGCTTCTGGTTGCTATGCCTGGAACAATATTTTGGCGACACATTACCCTCGTATAGTCAATGACTTAAATGAGTGATTTAGAATACATCACTACCTTAAACGGTCAAGGACATGCGGATGGAAAATTTATAAGTAGGACGAAGCAACGTCGCGGTACTTTTTATCAGTTTTGCTAGTTGTCATTTCTCATAATATTCCAAAATGACAATCTTAGAGAGCAGCAGGGAGGGCGAACCCTACAAAATTTTGCGACAAAATCGATTATAGCCTCAGAATGCCAAATGGAGCCTTCCTACGAAATCTCATATTTTAACCAAAAAAAAAAAATAAAGACCCCATGGGGATAGGGAGCCTTAGCGGATTTTGTCGTAATGTATGTTGTCATATCCACCATCAAAATTTGCTGAGCCATCTACGTCGGAAATTTGTGGTCATTGTCGCCTCGCCTGCTGCTGAGTTTAGACAAAGGATGTAACCATTTTTTGATCAAGGCCTTGACATGTATCGGACCGAGGTCGGTTATTTGTATTGTTATATATCCAGATGGGTATGTTGAGCATGGACGTAAGTATGGTTTAAATCCATTGAAGTCCAGTAGCGGAACTCCAGGTCTGCCTAATATGTCGTAGCGTATGTGTATCAACCGCCGTTGAATACAGCA